>PVKM010023502.1:0-21112 GCA_004027735.1 Carollia perspicillata | reverse complement strand
CCACACAGTCCGTGAAACTCTGTTACGGCAGTTCCATCAAGCAAATTCGCTTCATGAGTCATTGGGAAGGAAAGTGGCTGTTGTATCTGTCAGGATTAGGGCAGCTAAGCTGTCTACTGTGTGTGTACATATTGAAAAAAAATAGACTACTCATTTAATGATTTTCTCAATTTTAATCTTGGCTCGCTTTTAGTTTAACAAGAATAACTGTGTATACATTATAGTTATATTGCCCCAGTTCAGGGACACTTTCACTCATTACCAAGTACCTTCCTCGTCCATTAACTCTGTTGATCTTCGCAGAAACCTTGAGCCAGACGGGAGCTGAGTGTATCACCCTCAGAACGGGGCTGCGTACCAGGACAGAAACATCACTGTCGCCTTCTGTGCTGATCTTCCATATCCTTACGGAACTGAGGGGGTTTTTATTCCCCAGTCAGGAATAAATGTGTCAGATAGCAACAGAAAGCAGGAAGTATCTCTTCTGGTTTCTGAAGAAATCGACTATCTGGTGAATCAAGGAAGAGGTGGAACGAAGGCCAGCCTTATGTGGAAACGGTGAGATCTGAGGGGCACACCAGGGATGTCATGTCCTTTCAAGTGCCCGCTGTCTTGTCCCAATGCCTGAAACCCCCACCCCTGGGAAAGGGTTCTTTTAGAGCCCTTCTATAGGGCACATGTCCCTGGGAGGGAATTACAGAGGGCACAGTAGAGGTTCTTTTTGACAGCATACGAGGAGAGGCTAGGATCTTGTGGGAAGGGGCACAGATGAACTATCTAATCACCACCAACTTCCAAAAGGAAGCCTGTGATGCTAGAACGAGTAAACACGGCTCACGATTGGACTCCAGCTTGTGTGTGTACCCTAGTTATGCTGAGCTTTCTTAAAAGGCCGCCTCCTTTTGAACTGAATGTCTATGCGGAAGCCACTGGCTTTTGTATAACACAGGAGTTGGCAAACTTTTTCTGTAAGGGTCAGATAATAAATACTGAGGATTTTTGGACATGAGGTCTCCTGGTGTCTGGTACAACCATTTAGGTTTGCTGTTGTAAGTGACAATCTGGAAACATATGGCTGTGGCTGTGTTCCTACCGAACTTTATTCACAGAAACTGAAATTTAAATTTCATGCAACTTGTATGGGTCAAAAAATATTCTCCCCACCCCACCAACCATTTAAAAACGTAAAAATCATTCTAGGCATGTGGGTGCCACAAAAACAATCTGTTTTTGGGCCTTTGGCCTTTGGCCTTTGGCCCACACGTCCTGCTTTGCCAACCTCTAACATAGTTTTCCACCAAACAACTGAAGTTCATGCATTCATAATTGAAATTGTTCTTACAGGCCATCTAGTTCAGAAGCTTTGGGGGAAAATTGTTCTGAAGTGGTGGGAACCTTTCTTCAAATAACTGCACCGTCCTTCCAAATAATGGGGAGCTGCTCTGGTTGAACGGGGACAGGGTGGAAAGCAGGCCTAGAGCAACTCTTGTTTTGCTCTTCTGGGCCTGAAATAACGTTGGAGAATCCATACAACAGTTCAAAATCACTGATTTAGTCTAAAACCACAGTGTTTCAAAGAGAAGTCCAAGGTGTCAGAGCTACTTAGAGGGCAAAGGGAGACAATCATTCATGTCCATTGATCTCTTTACGAAAGATAATGTGAAGTTTTTTCAGCTCTGTTAAGAGTCCTGCTACCTTGTTGAATTGCTAAGTGACTATGCTCCTATTACCCCCTTTTAAATTAACCTTTAACTGTGAAATAATTTTAGACCTACAGAAAGGCTGTAAAAAGAGTAGTAGATAGTTTTCTCATATATATCGTAGAAAGAACTCTCATGTATACTTTACCCAGATTCATCCATGGTTAACATTTTGCCATGTACGTATATACACACACATTTTTTAATGAACTATTTGGGAGTAGGTCCCACACACCATGCCCTTTACCCTTGAATATTTCAATGTGTATTTCCTAAACCCCATCGCTCTGTTTGGCATGTAATTTTGTAGTCGCAATCATTTTTTATTGCAATCTAACCATCAAATTTATATTCTATCCTAGTCTTCCTTCCTACATGGTACATATTTGTGTTTTCTGTATGCTATTGATTTTCAAATATTTTTAGTCCATCAGTCTCTCAATTTACCTAGTTTAGTAGTGAGAGTTTCCCAATCCCTTGTCTCCCTCGTGGCTTTCCCCCCGTACTGTCCCCTGTACCTTATCTCTGTATTTCTGGCAACCAATGATCATAAGTGAATCATAACTTCTCTCGACACCATGGCTTCAAACCTACCCACCCAGGGCTCAGCTGTTATCTTTCAATCCCTCATAATTACCCCTATATTCATATCACAATAGAGCACTGGGCATTTTGTTAGTTTTATTTCTGTTATTTACTTTTAGGTTGAGTGTAGAGTGGTTTGAGAAACTGAAAGAAATAGCAGTGGTAGAATTCATGCCTGTGATCCAAACAGTTTAGCTTTTTCTCGTGTCATTTTGTGGTTTGCACAGGCATTTGCTGAGGTCAGAAGACCTGCATTTACATTCCAGTGCTGCTATTTATCCGACAGGTTATCTTTGCCAGTCACTCACTTCCCACAGACACATGTAAATCATACCTAACTTCTCCGTCCTGTAAAGACTTGCCTTGTATACTGTAAGGATTCTTTGAGGATAGCATGGTAAAGTATATGTGAAAGGGCTTTAGAAGAAATGTCAGAGTATTTTAAAACCGTACACATTCAACTATTCTGAGTTGGAGGGGGTCACAGAGGTTTTCTAGTCCAGCTGGGTCATTTTACAGATGAGGAAACTGAAAACCAGAAAGATTAAATTGCATGTTCACAGTCGTTGAGCTGTTTGGCAGAACCAGGTTTTCTGGTTCCTAAACCAGCAATTTTTAAATCTCAGCAAACTGTCTTCCTAGACAGTGTCTACCTCTTAGGCTGCTCCATTCCCCTCCCTACAGCATGGTTTGATGTTGTGAAAACACAATCTGGAGAATCAGATTTTTTAAAAAGTACCAACTGTGTGGGGTGTAAGTACACAGACAAGTTTACAAAGGGCGAGACACCTTAAAGAAAGCATACAAACACTACAGGTGATGTAGAATTTTGTTTAACTGTCTTTGAAATATCTGTCAGAAAATCATGGTCACTGAGGTGCAGGTTTTGTAAAAAGTGTCAACAATTAGTAACTCTGTTACGTTGGAACAGATTATTGCTTAGTTCGAGGTCCATAAGTGGCCAGTATAACCTGTTAACAATTATTGTATTTCAATTGTTTTCATTCTAAAGACACAAACACAGAATAATAGGTCAATAGTGGAATAGTCCTGCCTAAAGCTCACCTCAGTATTGACCGAAGAATTTAGACTTTGAGATTCTCAAAGCATAATGCTTAGGTGAAATAGGCAACACATTTGTTTGTAGCACTGAGGTTCGGAAGAATATCCTTTTGGACGTTAGGCCGAGTCAACTCTGGCCATTCAAACAGAATCCACTGGTAGACTTTAAGACAGGTGAGAGGAAGGCAAAGCTTGAAGCTCACAAATCTAAGAAGAGTTTTGAGCTGTTCTGATAGAAACGTCTTCACTGTGCAAACTTCACTATTTAATTCAAACTGTTTATTCAAGTGAATGAACAGGAAGTATTACTAGGTTTCAATCAGAAAAAGGCTGTAATACAAAGTTCAGGGCATTTGTCATAGGGTATTGGAGCAGAGAGGGTCACCCAAATTTCTGTCAGGGCCGGGTTTTCTGTAATCTCATGCACCAGAGATATTCCACTGTCCTTGGTGAAGGACTGACTGGTCAGGTCTGGGATTTTACACACATATTTACAGGTAATAAATTTATAATAAAACTGAGAATTATTGAGTTCTCAGGTAGCCTCATCTGACTTTGTGCCTCTAACCCACTAATCATGGAAGTTTAAACATGAGAAGGATAAAGTCAGTTTTAGGTTGTTATTGACCAATATCTGAGGCAAATTTTAAAAATAATAGAGTTTGAATGCCAATTATTTTCAACCATGTACTTGATTTTTCTTTCTTTAATTTAATTAAAAAATAAAAAATTCCCCCTAAATATAAAAAAATATGGCAATCCTTTACCAATCATGGAGCTTAAATTCATACAATTTACTGTGGTTGGCAAAACCACTATGGCTATAATCCTGATACACAAAGAATAAACCATGTGAGCAGAAAAATGCATGTCACAGAACTATTGTGTTTCTAACTCACTAAACAAAAGTAGAAAGCATCTGCTCTAGAAACAAACCAGATTTGCTGCTGGACCATTAAATACCTGGTCCAGTAGGTCACCCTTTTCCTGACTCTCCTTTATCCATTATTCAGGAAAAATTGCTGAGACCAAGTCATCATGGTATCAGATTATAATGTAACTAGTTAGCGCTTTCGAATTGGCCTTTTCTGTCTTGAAATGACTGTTTCTTTTACTTAAGCTTTCCTTTTCTTTTCTTCTTTTTTTTGCAAGTCTCAGCAAATGCTTGTGTGATAACCAGCCTTTTACCATCTCGATAGTTACGAGAGGGGAGAGAGGACGGAGTCTGGTGTTCGAGGCAAACACAGAGAGGGTGGGGCAGAAACCAGAGCTCGCCCTGACCCACATTGTGTGCATGTCTTCTGCGCTGGGTCATGCTGCAAGGAAGGGAACGGAATGGAGACACACATTTATATACATCAGTTGAGCTTTTTAATTTTTCTGAATCTCAAAACCCTTAGATCAGATTCCCTCCAGATTCTACTAATTCAGCAATAGGCCCAGGAGCTAGACGATGGTTGGATCCTCAGCTTGACTAGTGGTTAAACTAGGTTTGAAGGAAAATTTCTTTGAGCAAAAATTGAGATATTTTTTAATTTGTATGGAAATTAATGTAATAACTGATTTTTTGATTCAGGATAATTTTCATTAATGTAAATATATTACATTTTATAACATATATAACAAAATATTATTTTTTCTTTTGAACCCCACACTTTACAGTGTTTATATGTCTTGCTATTTTAAAAGTTTGCATTGCTATCCTCCATATCTTATAATTGTCTATACATAAAGTTAAGATATCTAAAATATATAAAACTATCTTTTATCTAGTCACTTTACTGAACACCAAAAGGTAAAAAATAAAAATAAAAAAGTAACGTCCACACTAAATAAAAGGTTTCAGGATTATTATATATTACCATATAATAATTATTTAGAAGGTTTGACCAGCATCTTAACAGACAATAAAGAGAAGTATTTTAATATTAAAGAGAAAATATAGGCACTGAAGATCATATTGTCCTATGATAGAAAACCTTAGAGAAATAATTGAAGGAAAATTTTTATCCCGAGACCTCTCCCCTACCTCCTGTTTTGCTCTAACCTCTGCCAATTGAAGATAAGCAACCCCATCTAAATAGCCAACCTGATTTTTCCACCCAATGGCAGAGCAGGAAGCTAGTTCTGAGAGATTGAATGCCTATGGGGGCCTGCAGGAGGCCCAATACACTTGCCTGCTTTACAGACTGGAAGCACGGTGAGCCTACCATGCCTCAGGGGAGGCAGTCCAGGAAGGATTGTAAGGGCTTGGCCTCAGCACCATTAAACCCAACCTGGCCTTATGATCGCCAGATTCTTTTCATTAATTAAATGAAGATCTGTTCTCACCTTGGGGAAAAAGCAAAGAGGAGATGAAGAAATAAACAGAAAGAGGAGGAAAGTAAATATATTGCCTCTGGGAGAGTAGAGCAGAAGTCTTCTTCACTATTAAAATACAAGAGCAAATGCGTAACACCACCACTCCCCAGTCTGCAATAGTTGGGAAAATAAATAACCGCTGTCGTTTCAGATCTGACTCCATATTTTCACATGTATTTTGTTTTATCAGGCAGTATTTATTTCAAAGTCCAATTATGCACAACTAAATTTGGAGACAGACAGCTAGTCGAGTTTGAAGAAATAGCACTTGCTGTTTGTTTGGAGTCCAAAATATCTATCCTGAGGAAGGTAGTGAGCAAAGAGAGCTTGATTGTTTCTTAATTAACCTCTGGGTGTAGCTAGATAATGCTAAGTCTAGGGGTAAGTACAAGATTCCTCTTAGATTTCTATGGCAACACACTATTATTTATTGATATGACTAGAGGAAAGGTTTCTGTTTAAGCGGGCATGCTCTCTCTAGAAGGATAACCATAAAACAAAACAAAAAACCTTGCTCCCATTCTACACTGATTGCAAGGAGGCTTACAGTGGCCCCTGCATCAATTGTAGTGCTCACGTCTCCAACAATAACATCTCCCGCTGGATACGTAAAATAAAGAGGCACCAAATGTAGCTGAACACTTTAACCGGTAGTGCATGCCCTGGCTGGAAAGATATAAATACAGAGCTAAAGGACATCTAACCTCCCAAGTAACCAGATCAGCCCAGAAGAGTCCTGTCATACAGAAAGGAGAGCAGCAATCCCCGTGAATTTGGTGGGGAACAAAGTGATTGACTCATCATTTCCTGATCCAAAACTTTCAAAACGATGAGATGGATATTTGAGTGCCAAGTTTCTCCCAGACACACCAAAAACACACTTGACAACCCAGGAAGAAAAGAAGCAAAAGATTTGAACAGATATTCACACACACGAAAAGATGATTAACAGCATTAGTCACTGGGGAACTGTAACTTAAAACCACTATGCACCCATTAGAAATACTAAACTCCTAAAAACCGACTATACCCAGAGAAGATGAAGATGCAGAGCAGCTGGAACTCTCATACATTGTTCATGGGGATGCAAACTGGGGCAATGACTTTGGAAAGCAGTGTGGCAGTCCCTTTAAAAATTAAACACAACACCCATATGTCATTTCAATCCTATTTACCCCAGAGAAATTAAAACTTATGACTACACAAGACTTGTATGTGAAACTCCTGTCAGTTTTATCGGTAATAGTCAAAAATTGGAAACAACCTACATGTCCATTAATAAAGACTGGATAAATAAATTGTGATACACCCACGTCATGGAATACCACTCAGCAATAAAAGGGAAGAGATGATTGATGTTCACCACAACATAGACAGATCTTAAAATGAGTAGCTGAGTAAAAGAAGCCAGGCAATAAAGAGCAGATATGAGGTGATACCATTTGTATAACATTCCAAAAAATGTTCATGAATCTGTAATGACAGAAAATAGATCCTTGGTTCTCTGGGAAAAGGGGTGGAAGCAGGGAGGGATTACAAAGAGGTGCAGAAAACTTTTGAGGCTGATGGAAAAGTTTATGCTCTTGGCTGTGGTACGTGCGAGCGTTTAGATGGGTCTAATTATACTCCTAGGTGTGTGTGGTTTGGTCCACTTCAAAGACACCTCACTAAGATTGGGGGAAAAACATCTTGAGAAACCTAACACTTTAGTGCATTTAGATTTAGGGAATTAGCCTCATTCCGGGAGACAAAATCTTTCTCACTTTGAAGGCATATACCACGGAATCTACCGTGTTTGGGAAATTGTATATTTACAATTATTTGTGTCTACTACATATTTATTTAACAAGGTTATATTTTTAATTGTTATTGATAAGTGCAATGTAACCAGAGAATAGTAACCACAGACTTGCTATGTAGGTTTTGTGGATGATGGTCGCTGATGTATCAACCTCAGTGTCCATTTCTATATCTTGTTTGGTTTGCAGAGTTTTCAGAAATTCCACATTCATACGGATAAGCAATTTTAATGGGTATATATATATATACATATATTTAACTTTACTTTTGTTGTTGGCACTATTACAGACGTCCCCTCTTCACTCCCTACTCCTTTGCCCACCTCCACCTGCTCCTGACCCCGTTCCCTCTGGCCATGACCACACTGCTGCCTGTGTCTGTCAGTGCCCATTGTAAACTGAGTATTCTCTGCAATTAAACTGACCAAGAAGCTTGACAGAATGCTAATACGTGTTTGCCTTTAAGAGGAATCACTAACAACATTGAATAACTGATTTCATTCCTTACCAAAAAAGGCAGGCAAGAAGCACCAAAAATGTTCAATAAGTGTTAGAAAAATTTAATGTGAACGTATCACAACTCAATCTGCCATACACTTACTTGTAATTGCACAACTTTTACCCATGGTAAGCTCACATAAAGCAGACATACCTGAGTCTCTCCTGATATTTTGCAATGGTGCACACATGTTGTAACAGTGTTTTTACTTGTACCATTTTATGTGTTCAGACATGCGAAACTCTAAATTAAAACTGAAAGGAGAAGAAGCTGAGTCAGACCCAAGTAGCAAACTCAATAGGCAGCGAAGCAATACAAGAAGTTCAAGTATCTAATCCAGATGGCAAAGATGAGGGGGTTTTGCAGATGTCATTAGTGTCCCTGGTTAGTTGACTTTGAGTTAGTCAAAAGAGAAATTATCCTCGGTGGGCCTGACTTAACCAGGTGAGCCCTTTAAAAGAAGATCTGGAGATCAGAAGCAGAATCCAGAGACTCTTCTGTGGGTCTGAAATAAATAAGCTACCCCGAGTTCTACAGCTGCAAGGACTGAATACTGCTAACCACCACGTGAGCTTGGGGGAAGACCGGAGCTTCAGACTGAGACCCTGGCCGCAGTCAGTGTCTTGAACTCGCCAAGAGCAGAGGACCCAGCTAAGCTGTGTCCTATGGCGACCTGTGATAATAAATGTGTGTTGTTTTTGGATGCTAACTTGTAGTAACTGTTATTCAGCAATAGAAAATGAATGCAGGTGATTTATTCCCAGGCAAATAAGTACTGTGAACATTTTAGGACTGTCATTCAGTCTTAAAAATTCTTTAAGCGCATAAGTATAGCTGAAAGCAATCTCAGGTTGGAAAACTCAGGTCAAATAAAGGAAAAACATGAAGAGTCATTCACAATTATATAGTGAGAATCTGAGGAAGGTAATAAATAACCTTAAGCTCCATGCAAATTTGAGGTAAGCCACCAACTTAAATTGGCCTCCTATGAATTAAAAGTTGATTTATAACATATTCAACTGTGTTCTGTTATCATTAAACAAATTTAGCCTATATATATCTCTCTACATGAAAATTACAGAGGCAAAAACATGACTTTACAGTGGAGGCACTTGCCGGGCACCACCCTACTCAAGTGGCCCAAGCTGACATCACCAGTCATGGGACCAATTGAAATCCTGTGTCAGGGAATAGGGTGTAATGAGGAAAACACAGCATCGCTTCCACTATGTTCCTGCCAAAGGTGCACGTTACCTAAATAATTTATGAGGAAACATCAGGCAAATCAAAATCGAAGGACATTCTACAAAATAACTGACCTGCTACCTCCGAAAGCTTCAAGGTCATGGAAGCCAACACAACACTGAAGAGCTGCTCCGCAGCTGAAGGAGACCAAAAGACATGCTAGCCAAACACACTGTCTCATTCGGGACCAGCTCCTTTTGCCGTGACGGACACTGTTGGGAGAAGGGGCAGACCACAAGTGGGGCGTCTGAGATCAGTGTTAATTTCTTGACTCTGATGGTTGTTTGTGGTTGTCATGGAGGAAAATGTCCTTGTTTGTAACAATTACACATGAAAGTATCTGAGATTATAGGACATCATATTAGCAATTTACTTTGAAAGAGTGAGGCGAACCTGGTGAAGCATTTGACATGTAATCAATTAAGAGCTGTGTCTGGTTAAGACACAGTAAGAAGGTACCATAAGAACCTGAGAATGAGGCTGCCTGATCCAAACGATAGAAAAAACATCTAGAAAAGTGAGGTGAGGACAGGCTCTGTGCTGAGGGAGCTAGTGATGATATAATCGCGTTAGTTCAAGGAAGGGAAGTCAAGTAGCCTGGGTGATGTGCTGCTTCTGGGGGCGGTGGGGGGGGCAGGGTGAAAAGGATATCTGGCTTGGTCTGCCTCTGGTCAGGAAGATAAGATCAACACTGAAGTACCAACGAGTAGAAGGATTGTTAAAATTTGACAGTTTGATTATATTATCTATTCCGACAAAACAATTATTTCTGCAGGGACAATGCAAAAATTCCCTCCGCAGACACCCACCCCAATCACATGACTCTTGAATAAGTAGGTCGCGTATACTCATAAAATGAGGTTTCTCTGGCAAAGACAATTCACATTCTCAGGACAGTAACAAGAGGTTCACATTTCAAAGTACGGCATGTTCAGAGATTATTCCCTTATCTCATCTGCCCCATGATAAACCCAGGGGAGGCAAAATGAGACCTGAATAAAGTTATATTTCTTTCCAATCAAATTACTGATTTTCCTTGTGCTCCCCCCTCACCCCCCGCAATATTCATCTGGTAAAATATCAAAACTTGCTGCACTTCACAGAAAAATTGTATCAGTATCTTATCTGTCTATCTTATTAGACCTTCCAGATCATATGGCATAGTTATTATTCTAAGTTTAGAATGAACTCATTTGAATATTTTCCAAACTTCTCAGAAAAAAAAATAAAAACGTTACCATGATTTTGAAACATAACATTTAAAGGAACAATTTTCAACACTCACATGATACTACTGTTGGAAGGTAATGCGTCTTTCCTACTCTTATTTTTAAAAAGAGAAGGTTCGTGTTTGTTTGTTTTAGCCACTTCCTCTCTTCTCTTCCTCTTTGGCACTTCACTGCCTATCTAGTCTATTTATTCTTGATACGGTCTTGATTATTCTTGGCCCTGTTATAAAGACTAAGAGTAGAAACCAGGCCCACCGTGGGAGATGGGTCAGGGGACAGGGTTGAGGGAGAGACTCTATATGTATTCTAGTCCTAATGGGGCCGGTTAGTAGATTAACGTTTGGGGTTCAGTAAAAAGCCTGTACAGGAAGAAAGACACTTGAACAACTAATCACAATGAAGTACAGTAACTGGATGGGGAAAATACCTAATAAGTGTGGTGCAGAGCACACAGCCCAGGAAGGTGCAGGAGTGAAGGGGCGGGGAGAGGTCAGGTAAGACTCCTCAAGAAAAGTGATATCTAAAGGAGACCTAAAGGGTAAATAGGAATTAGCTAAAGGAAGGTGATAGGGTGGGGGGTGGAGGTGGGAAGCAGCAAGATCAAGGGTGAAGAAACCAGAGACAGACAATCCGGCAATTCGAAAGCAGTTAGGCAGACAAACTCTAAACTGGGTTGTATGCGAGGCTTTGGGAAGCCACTTTCAGCACGAGGTGTCCTGGCAAGATTATTTTCCGATTACTCAGTGACCGCTCCTCCCCCACTTGCGAACAGCAGCCATAATCAGCCCTTATTTCTCACAGATCATGTGTCCCAGAATTCTGGTGTTTTGGAGACAGAAATACGGTTAAAAGCCATTGTTTAGTTTTTTAAGTGGTATCTCAGGGCTTTGAAACCTAAAGGTCATTTTCTTTCTACTGGTAGTACTGTGTTTCCTATTTTAGGAAGTTAAATCAAATAGGCATCTCCCCATCCCTTAATCCTAAACACTTAATAATATTGCACTAGTCACTTATCTATGGCTAATAAAACAACTAGCAGAAAATTCTAAATAATATCATCACACACTGATGAAATAATTTCCTTCAGTGCAGAATTGACCTCTTGTGTTCCCTTGCCTTTCAAGTAATTAACTCTTCTCTTCTAAGTTTGAGCTAGACAGTGTAAGAGCCTCTGTAGTCATGCCAAGGTGATAAATAAAAAAAAAATCTTTAAACTGCATGTGCTTGAAAGCGTCATTTGGCCTCCTTACCTGACCCCCCAGCCACATGCATTTCGTTTCTGCTGGGAGTTAGGTGAACAGTGGTTGGGCCAACTCAGTGAATCATAAAACCTGCTCATTAGAGCAAGAAATGTTTTTTGGGCTGTGCCCATATTCCTATGTCGTGTCTTGATAAATTCTGACCAGACAGTCTGAGAAAAGTAAGGTTTTCCAATATTTAAATCCTTCTTTCTCTTAGTATCTTATCACACTCAAAAACTCAAATGTAGGGTGATATATTTGTCAATAAAATATACGGGTCTCAAAACCAGCCATGATCTTCCAACAGTTCACAGATTTGTTCTATTTTTCTCAAGAAAAATCCAAACTAACACTTATTTTTCTTGAAAACTACTTTTTCTTTAATAGCTTGCCCTCTGCTTTACTTGGTAAACAATAAAAAGAAAAATGTTTTTAAACGCAATTGTCTTTCAAGGGTGTAAATTGGCGGTTCAGCATCTGCTTTTACACCTAGGAAGTAGACATCAGAGGTGGTTAAATCTCTATTGCCTGTGTAATGGACCAGATTTCAAACAAAATTTTCTGTTGTTGTCTTTCACATTATCCATAAAGTGAGGCCAGCAAGAACTTTCCCATTATAAGAGATAAGACTGAAAAATTTTGTTACAACTTGCTGCCTGAGAACAACAGTGTTGCTATTCTTCTTTCAGGAGTGCTATAAAATGTAGTTCTCCAGAATTACAGAAGTTCGTCATTTATCCACTATTTTAAGGGAAACAAAGGGGTCTATGTCATATATTTAGCATCTGTTCTAACTCAGTATGCTTAGGGTTTCGGTCTAGCCCCTACAATAATTTGATGTTATTTTCTTTTAGTTGGAGAATAAGTGGGGTTTTTTTTTTTCCTTTTGGTACTTTGCTCTATGGTATCATGGCAGAAAAATTCAAGCGTGACCCAAAATCTTTTGAAATGTCTAAATTAGATTTTTCTTAACAGAGGAAACACTGAACTAGCTCTACTGGTATTTAGCAAAAGGGACCTTGTAGTAGTTTGCTTAAATTGTTAGCGATTTATTCCTTTAAACATGTTTTTTATATCCACTCTGTCATTTGATTTGATCTATAGCCTTGTAAGACATGGAATGGGAAGGTAAAACTTTCCTATCCATTGTTTCAACTATCATTTCTACTGGGATATTTGCTCACATTTACCCTTCACTTTAATTAGGTGTGAAAATCAAAGCCCCTTTTCTTATGGAGTGTTTGTTATCCAAACTTTGACCTCGTATTTCTCTGATTTTTACTCCTTCACCTGACCCTTAAATGTAGGTGTTCCTCAAGATTCAGTTATTAGTTCCTCTTTCTTTTCTCTTCTTCTCCTCTTTTTTCTCCTTCAATTGTAACTTTCACAAGCGATTTCTAATGCATGTCTCCACAACTGACCTTTCTCCTGACAATTTTTCAACTCTTTGCTGGACACATTTCTAGATAGATTTCCTGAAGCGTATTTCAATTAAGGACATTAAAAGAAGTGTAAGGTCAGGCTCAGAGACAGACAAGGAGGTATGGATGAGCTGGTGTTTGCACATATTGCAAAGGCAAATCAAATACATTTGGATTTTTCGTTATTTTATATTAACCGTCTTTTTCTATACATTAAACTTGGCCCTCAACTTTTAGGTCCTATGTGTACAAAAACTGAAGATGATTAATCAGTGATCTGATAAAATGTACTTTGAGTTTCAGTCTTCCAAACACTTCATGACATATCTATCACCTTGGTTTTCAATAGCACATTTCTATAAATGGGGAAGAATAGAAAACGTGCTTTTATAAAATGTAAATCAGTTTCCTTAATCAACTTGGCATTGTTCTTTAACATCACTTCTGAATGACGAGTGGGCAGATCCGAATGAATTCCACACATTTCGAAAAGCTTTGTGACAGTGGGCTAAGTTGGTCTTTCAACACAAAGCAGTGTTTACCAAGCCAAAGGCCACTGATACCTGCCAAAGGCCTTTAGTCAAGGAAGTCTAAATGAAGAAAAAAATCCTGAAATTCGGTAAATCCCACATGGGTTCAGGGATTCTGGTCTTTTAAAAAAGAATTTACAGGTAGACCGTGTAGAACTAGAGTGTATGTTTCAAATGATCATTTCCCTGCTTACAAGCCTTACAAAGTTCTAGGAGGACAATCAGTTCAGGGTGCTAAGGCTAATCAAAAAGGTGCACTTTGACTCTTTCAATCAACGCTCCCCAGCAAGCTTTGCTGTAGAGACTACAAAAGGGGTAACTTGTTATTCCATTAAATGAATAATTCAGTAAGTGAATATAAAACACGATACTTTGTTTGTTATTCACTAATTGAGAAGCAAACACGGGTAAAATCACACAGTGTAAGGTTAAGCCTCTTTCAAACACCTCTGACCTTCCCCACCTAGTGGCTCGGGTCGACCGCCTTCCGAGCTCCGCGTTGGGTGGGGACAAGGGCCGGAAGGGCGCGGCTGGGGGCGGAGCGGGTGGGGTAGGGGGCGTGTCCTGATGAGGCGGAGACAAGATGGCCGCTCAGAACGCTTGGAGGACCTAAGAGGTGGTGGCCGGGGCCACGCCCCTAAAGGGAGGGCCGCTCTGTGCGCGCCCGCTCTATGATGCTTGCGCGCGTACCCCGCGCGCCGCGCTGCGGGCGGGGCGGGTCTCCGGGATTCCAAGGGCTCGGTTACGGAAGAAGCGCAGCGCCGGCTGGGGAGGGGGCTGGATGCGCGCGCACCCGGGGGGAGGCCGCTGCTGCCCGGAGCAGGAGGAGGGGGAGAGCGCGGCGGGCGGCAGCGGCGCTGGCGGCGACTCCGCCATAGAGCAGGGGGGCCAGGGCAGCGCGCTCGCCCCGTCCCCGGTGAGCGGCGTGCGCAGGGAAGGCGCTCGGGGCGGCGGCCGTGGCCGGGGGCGGTGGAAGCAGGCGGGCCGGGGCGGCGGCGTCTGTGGCCGTGGCCGGGGCCGTGGCCGGGGACGGGGACGGGGCCGTGGCCGGGGACGGGGCCGCGGCCGTCCCCCGACTGGCAGCAGCGGCCTTGGCGGCGACGGCGGCTGCGGCGGCGGCAGCGGTGGCGGCGGCGCCCCCCGGCGGGAGCCGGTCCCTTTCCCGTCGGGGAGCGCGGGACCGGGGCCCAGGGGACCCCGGGCCACGGAGAGCGGGAAGAGGATGGACTGCCCGGCCCTCCCCCCCGGATGGAAGAAGGAGGAAGTGATCCGAAAATCTGGGCTCAGTGCCGGCAAGAGCGATGTCTACTACTTCAGGTAACGCCCCTGGGGGGGGTGGTGTTGAAAGGGTGCGGGGGGGTCAGGCCAGGGTCAAGGGTCACGCGCTGACCTGGGCGACGTAGTTCAGAAGAGTGGGGTGTCCGAGCTAAGTGGCAAAGATGGGCTGCCTGGTAGTAGAAGGTCCCTGAGTCCTTGGATGAGAGTTGACCCCAGTGCAGTGACAGGCAATATGAATGGTGAGAGTCCAGGGCCAAGCATCTTAGACAATAGTTTGCGAAGAAAGGGTTACTCTGGCAGGAATGATTAGTCCACTGAAGAGTTAAAAGGTGTAATTCATCGAGACTGGAAACTGTAAAACCCAGTCACTGTTGGCTCCTTTCCCAGCCTGTCCCAGACTCATCATCACAAGAGTGTTTAATCATGCACATGTACAAGAATTAGCTACCTATGGGAGCAAGGTTTCAGTTTGTGGGATTCAGGAAACTTTCATATAAAATAGCCATTTGGAATGCCTGAAGTTTATTAGAACTCTCTTGGTGTTGCAGAACGTACACTCTTTTGAAAACTAAACACTGTAATAAGTTGTTAGACTCCTAGACGAAAATTAGACCCAGTGAACATTTGGCAATGTCTAGGGACATTTTTGGTCGTCACACCTTGGAAAGGGCAGCTCCTGGCATATAGTGGGTACAGGCCAGGGATACTGCTAAATATTCTGTAATACACAGGACTGCTCCCACCACAAAAGAATGATCTGGCCCAAAATGTTACCAGCGCCAAGGTTGAGAAACCTCGGTCTGCATGATTTCAAGGTTTTCAACATGATATACTCTTGCAGTCCTGTGGTCATGCCGCCTGTGTCATTCATTACTTTGGATGATCCAGTAACATCAGGAAAGTCCTGTGCCTATTGATATCAGTGGAATTTGTTATCAACAAGTTTACTAACATTTTTTAATAAAGCATCCCATTTACAGAAGGCAATAAATAGAAGCATGTTATATTCAGTGGCTTGCAGGCTGTGTTTGTGGGTTGACTGAATCATTTTCAGGGAATATATTTGGATGTTGCAATCAATTGTTGTCAGACATTTGGCCATTGGAATAATATTATGAAGCATTCCCATTCTCTGACCTCGAGTTGGTTAATACATTACCCCTGGGGAAATATGTTTGTGTGTATGTGTTTATGAGTTGCAAATACTCTAAAGTATATTTAAAAGGTTAAAAAATACACATACACTTGTTAAAAAATACACAAGTGTATGTGTATTTTTTATACATGGATATACACAAGAATATCCTTACTGACATAACATGTAAATATGAATATATTTCTGACAGTCGCTCAAATATATGGTTGAATAGTTACAGTAAATTAATTTCACCTCTTCAGTCAATGGAAGTGTTGTCTTATTAGAGCTATTTTCTCACTTTATCTGAGACCACTTATCTTGAAATCTTAAATGATAAAATGGAAAACCTACTTTAAGCATACAGAGATGGTTATCTTTTGTATTTCCCATCATTAAATATTAATTTTACTTGAATAATACTAAGAAGGTTATTGTGGAACAAATTGTCAGTCCTCTCAAGTTCACTTGCGTCAGGTAGTGCTGTTTACAATTGTTCGTTTTCGCATGTCCTTTCCTTAACAGCTCCTTCTGTTTTCTAAGCAGGTAGCATACAAAACCTTTCTGTGAACTGTGTCTTCATGTCTTGTAGCCAAATATGTTTGACAGGAATATCCTGCATCTGGGATTGAACTCCATGAGGAATAGAAGACTAATCTGTTCTCAGTGGAACATCTTAAACTTTGAATTTCACTTACTGTGAAATTTCTCCTGGGAAATGGTTTGTTTGGTTTTGGGATGACGTATTTGTCCAAACTAACTTTTGCTTATTGCAAAGCTTTTTGTTGTTGTTGTTTTCCTTGCAGTAGCTGGAAAAATTATTTGAAAAAGGCAAATTTCTGTATTCTGATTTGTAGTCACTTAATATTGTTTTGAATGTTGTAAATTTTTGGACGTTTACTTTTTTAATACAAACTCAGTACGTATTTTATGGTAGAAAAACTAATACAATCAATTTAAAACAAACTTTTCAAACATTCACCTAAGACGAATCACAAGGCAAAAGAGTGATAACTCTCTGAAAGTAAAGTCTTTTTATGAGACAGTGCAACATAATATGCTTTTTACTTGCTCATGCAGAATTTAAGGACACATTGAACAGATTTGTACCACATGTGCTTAGCTCGGGGCTAGAAGGAGTATTGTCTGTTTGCTGACTACTTACAAAGTGTTAGTTACTATGCAGGATTGTAATACCCAGTCTTAATTTCCTCCTGAGAGGTTACATTCTGAGGCAAGAGGACACGTGTAGCATGTGATACTTGTAATACTGACTTCCGCTTTCAGTGATGAATGATGGAGGTCACCTACTTATAGTAAAGGTGAACACATTATTTTTCCGTCCATAGTGTAACCGCTTTGCATATTAGCATCCCCATAGACACCCGACCCGTTAAAAACCAATAGCTCAAAACACCCACCGCATCTGTTAATAGTGGGTTAAGAGCTAACTCTCCTGTTGGTAATGTGAACACCTGCCCCAGGTTGTGCGCACTGATTCTAATAATGCTAACAACTGAATTAGCTTGCCCCTGGGGAGAATAATTTAAAGACGTCTGTGTCTGTCAATGGAGGGTGTGTCTTAACACTTAGTAATTGGAGTTAAGCTCATCAAGAAAGCTGCACATTTTGGTAGAATGGGGTTTTGGTCATTTCCTGAGACTGCCAAGTAATCTAATAGGAAGGTGTGCCTCTGGTTGCCAGTTAAGCAGTATATTTATGCCTTCTGTCAGGACTACTGATAGTATAGTGGCAGTTCATATATTATCATCCAAAGTTTGTTTGTAAAAAGGGTGTGGTTTCATGAAGTGTTGGATCCACTGGTATAGTTTCTGAAAAAGTTCCTGCAACTATTATTTGTGATATGAACCCCATTATTTGAACAATCATTTTCTAACTGGTGTACTTGATGCCTGTTATTTGTAGTTTTTGGTTTCCTGCACTTGCAGATTGATGTTTTTGAAATATTATTTTTCTCTACATAGGAACCTTTAGTAGCTGTTTCATTCCTTTGTATTTATCGAGTCTGAACTTGTTGGGTTCTAGACTTTTGCCTGTAACTGGATTAAAGACCTGGGAGTTATGGCAAACTGTTACAGCTGCTGTCATAATATATTATCAAGTAGGATACTGAAACACTTTTTACTCCTATCAAAATTATGATGCATTTGCACCTGATCACTTCTCTCAAAAGAAGAGACAATGGGACCAGAGGACAATTAAAATAATCATAGGGAGCCAAGTACTGAAGAGAGAATAAAAGGATTTCACTTTGATCTGGAAAGAGGAAGACTTGGATGCATTATAATTAAGGTCTGTAAAATCAAGAGATAGAGATAAAAGTAGAAGTCTCTCTAGAAGGCAGTAGAGCACAGAAGCTGAGAGATCTGGGGTCGGTATTCTAACTTTGCCCTGACCAGTGGTACAAACTCGAGCATGTCACTTACACTTCCCAGTGTGGTAGTTTATTTTTCTGTCTGTAAAGCAAGTGATAGTACCTTTACTGCAGTGTTGTAAGAAGTCAATTCCAGAACACTAAAATCAATACATACAGCTCTTGAAGCTTTAGATACATTTAAAGACCAATTAAGGAAAACAATTTGTAACTCAAGTTTTGTGGGCAGAACATACACGAATAGGTTTTTAAAAATGTATAGTGAAAATTATTAAGATAAAAACCCGTCTGTTTCTGAAGACTAGTATGGGCATGAATTCTGAATCGTTGAGGTCAAAATTTAAACCCCCCCCTCCCTTTTTTTGTCTTAAAAAATAGACTCATGTAGTCTTTGTTGGAAAAAACTAGCTGAATAAACCGTGGGAAAGACCCATTGCTACAGTTCTTAAATGTTAAAATCTGAAAATCTGTGACTTTCAATAAACTGTGTTCCCATAATAATTTTCTTTGGGTCATCTCTGTGTACTTAAACCTGGTGCCCCTTGTACTTCATGTTCATTTCCATGGAATCTGAGACATTCTCACAGACCTATCTTCTTCCTTCAAGTACAGTGCTGAACACACAGATGCTAAATAAGTATTTTCCAACTGATATAACAGTTAAAGTTTTGTAAAAAAAGCCTTAAATGGCTTCTTAGCCATTGCTTTATGTTACCTGTGGAGTTGTGCTGGTGTGGATAGATTGAGATATTTTACTAAGTCCAAACATTTTTAGGTTCCTAATTTTTATCATTAATGTTGAGGGTATTATAAAAGGACAGAAAGTTTTTTTCTCTCTTACTGTTAGAGATAAAGCTTTTTTTAAATATTAGAGATTTAGTTTCTATAGCAAATAAGATGTTGATCAGAGAGATACAGTGAAAAAGGTAAATAAGATTTTCATAGGGCAGAGACACAGTGAGAAATCAACATTAAAATTTTATTGACTACATAGTATAGGATGTAGTACAGGCTCTTATGTACCTTAATTTTACATGTATTCAGTGACACAGCTCTCATAATTTTGCCAGTTAGTACTGTTTTGCTAAATGGTTTTTGTGTATTAATCTGGTCAGATCCTTGTAACCCTATGAAACAGGTACAGTTCTCTCCATTTTACTGGTGAGGAGTTAGGATAGGGAAGTTAATATGCTTAAGGTTGTACTGCTAGTTAGTGTGGAGTTAGAACCCTGATGCAGGTGGTTACTCCAGAACTCTTACCCATCTTATTCTGCAGCCTCCAGTAGAGATCCCTACTTGTACTTTCAAATATTGCAACACCGCGTGCTTAATCTACGTCATAGAGCTGATGTGCTGCTAAAATAATGTAATTATTTACTATTATACTTACATCTTAAAGTTGACAAAGGGTAAATTTTAAATCCTATTTGGATTTAAAATCCAAAAGATAGTCTTTATGCCAAAAGATAGTCTTCTAGCTCTAATGTTAGAGGGAAAAAAATGAAACAATTATTGTAAATTACCATTAATTAAAGCAGTTTTATTCTGGGTAATAGAAGTGAACATTTTGTTTTGGAATGTTTGCTTCCCTCTCCCCCACCTCTTCATATATGTTTAACCTAGGTTGATGCCTGTTATTTCTTTGATATTTACATAGGCAACACATTCCCTAAGGAGCAAGCTATAGGTCTTCATTTTAAAAGTGTTTACTGAAATTAGAAGAAATCAGTTGTAACTTACAGGTTAAATGTAGCTTATTGAGCTAGGTTTATATGGTTCCTGCAAAAAGCTCATATGCTTCTTTCAGAGTTGAGATACAGTTGAAATGTGCCTTGTCCACCAATTTAAAAAAAGGTTTTTAGTTGGAGAAAGGAAAGAAATGCGATATTTAGTAAGCATTTATTGAACAATTGAAAGTTTGACTTGCTTTTAGTCTTTTTTTTTATGATACTGCCTTACTGAAGCCTGGATCAAAAAAAAAAAAAAAAAGACATAGTAAAAAAGAGATGGAGGTATGGTGAAAATCGTGCTCTGAAAAGTCTCTGTTGGCAGTACCATTACATCTTTTTGTGATGTGTTGGAGGAGTTTTTGTTAGGGTGCAAAATTGCCATGTGTCCTACATCTGAGTTCTAGAGTCTGACATGCAGTCTTACCCTGCCAGAGCACCCACTCACAGTACCTGCAGTAGAGGAAATTCATAACTCAAACCGATACACAAATATTCTAAAACTAACCTCCAAAAGAAATTGATAGATGGTATTTTCAAATTGCTTTGAAAATTTCATTTGTGACACAGAAAGTCATAATTTGGTTTTAGTTAGTGGAACAGAAACATGTAATTTGCAAAAGAAGGGAGATTATACACACACACACACACACATATTTAAGATTTTATAATGGGACTAAAAAATTCATAACCTTTTATTCCCATGTTTGAGATCTTCTCAGACTTGCATGATGAATTAGAAATAAATCATGAACTCTTAATTTCATGGATTTACTGTTTGTCTAGGACTGTTAATACACTTTTCAGATCTTGTTTATGGATCTTGTTTATTGATCACAGCTGTGATGTAGAGGTAGTAGAACTTGCTACCAGCAATACACTATTTGTATATAATTTTTGTTACA
>PVKM010023501.1:0-21124 GCA_004027735.1 Carollia perspicillata | reverse complement strand
AGGGCAGGAGATAGGATAGCATGGTTAATAACTGGCAAAGGCACGATCTGAATCCAGGTCTGGCTGACTCCAGGCTTTCACCTGCTAACTAGTTTCCACTGACTTTCTGTTCCCAGCATAGAAGCATAAATAAGAGTCTACCTGGGAGTGCCTGTCACAGTGGATGCTTTGTGTGTTTGTGGCCTACCTGGAGCCTGCCATGTCAGGCTCTCAGTCCCCACAAAGAGGCCCCTCTTTGAGCATTTTCTCACTATCTCTAATCAAGTGTTAATCTCATGAAAGTGTGAGACTTTAGTCCTCCTCGTGAATGGTCAGCCACAGAAAAAGAACTCAAAAAAGGCTTAAATCATGGTGTTTTAGAGCTTAACTACCATTTCAGGAATTCTTCCAGCTGGGCAGCTCCTTTTATTGTTGGGAAAAGGCAGGCCCAGGGAGGGGCATGTGTCCCATTTGGTTGGGCATTTGCTGTTTAAGTAAAGACTGCCAGTAACCAGAGGGGAGAGGGGAGGGAATTTCAGGGGGAAAAGGGAAGGGATTATAGGAACAAGTATTAAGGACACATGGACAAAAACTAAGGGGGGTGGAAATGGGAGGGAGGTGGGGAGCCCTGGGGGGTGGACTGGGATGGGAGTAAAAGACAGACAACTGTACTTGAATAACAATTAAAAAAAAAAAAGACTGCCTGAAGCTGAAGCTCAGAGGGATGGCCTCAGGCCATTGGGGGCAGTAAGTGCAGGACCCTTGGGGATCTGGTCTCCAGTGAGGTGACTTTGGCATCTGGAAGCCCAGTTGTCAGCACTGGTCCCCAGGATCTCCAGTTGCAGGGGTGTCCAACCCACAGCCCGCAGGCCACATGTGGCCCAGGATGGCTATGGATGCAGCCCAACACAAAATTGTAAATGTACTTAAAACCCTCTTTGTGCTCATCAGTTTTCGCTAGTGTTTGTGTATTTTATGTGTGGCCCAAGACAACTCTTCTTCTAGTGTGACCCAGAGACACCAAAAGGCTGGACACCCCCGAAAGGTCTTGAATTCTAGGCACAATCAGGTGCTAAAATTGAATTATGAGAAACTCATGGATAAGGATGGATCAAATATTAGGGAGTTTGAGGTTTTAAGAGAATCCCCCAATTTAATTTTGGGTATGCTTGCCAGTTTTCTATCTTGCTCTATTGGGGAGGGGCTGAGGGCTTGGCCAGGAGGCCAGGAAACATCAGTTCATTCCTGGGATGGAAGAGACTTTACACATGGTGCCCCTGTCCTCATTGATGCAGTGCCTTCCATGTCACCGACAAAGCAGTTGATACATATTGTCTCAGTTCTTCCATGTGACCATGACAACAACCGTCTGAGACCATGTGCTTCTCATTTCCAGTTCACCTTTTGGGGATATGAACAGAAAGGCCAAGCTGCTTTAGCCAGACCCCAAGTTTCTTGCTTTGGGCTCCATGTCTGACCCACTTGGCCATGCCACTCCTAATGAGCCAGAGGAAAATTAAAGAATATTCCTTGCTTCATTTAAGAAACCAAATCATTGAGTTTCCAGGTTGAATGAGCAGGTTCATTTCCTGCAAAGCAATGCTGTCAGCACATTTGACAGACTGGAATTTACTGGGGACAGCATTGTCCTGCTTTCTCAGCCAGCCTGCCCCTTCTCTAAACGGATGTCATTTTCACATATTTTCCTGTGCTGTGACACCCATCCCTGTTCCCCTTCAGCAGCTGGGGTCCAGAGAGGGCAGGGGGCACGCCACAGCTCACACAGCAAGAAGCACCACAGCCAGGGTTTGAAGCCGGGTGGTCAAAACTCTGGAGCACAGCTCACTCCTGCTACCACATGGCTCCTCTCCTTATTAGAAACAATGTAATTAAGTGCCCTGGGCTTGCCATTATTCAAAATGCACCTGACACCACAATCTACCCATCACACCATCCATAACGGAACAGTGACAGGGAAACTGCCCTTGTGGCAGGTGCGCGATCTGATCGGTCTGACTCCTTCATCACCAGGCACTCTGTATCTTCATCATCTCCCCCATAAGACAAATTTACAGCAATATTAAGAAGGAGATGAAGGGATATATTATCTCCCTTATGTACAACATACATTACATGCCCATGCCCATCACAGCCCAGATGGTGCCAGACAAGGCAGGCCACCGCCGTGTCAGGGAAAGTCACTCCATTAGTTTTAGGGGGGCCAATGACCACTCCGTTCATCTGTATAACATGTGATAGTTTATAAAGCATGTCATCTCCATTCATTCATCTGTGCTTTATAACACACCCTGTGGTGGCATAGACATCCTGATCATTGTCACCACCCCCATTTCAGAGGTGAGGACACTGAGGCTCAGAGGTGTGAAGAGACATGCCCTAGATAATCTCCTCTAGGACTAGTGGAGGCAGGGCTTGATCCCAGACCTGACTTCATATGCCCTAAGATCCTTATACTACAAATGTCTTCATTCGTTCAACACATACTGAATCAGCACCTACCTTGGGCCAGGCACTATGCTGGGTTCTGGGTGGAAATGGCGATGGAAACCCCCGCTCCCACAGAGACTAGAGGAGGGATCTCCTCCAGGATGACTTTGCCCCTAGGGGACACTGGGCCAAATCTGGAGATGCCTTGGGTTGTCACAAGTAGGAGATGCCATTGGCATCTGGAGGGTGGTAGAAGAGAAGCTGCTAAGCACCCAGAATGCACAGGACAGCCCCCAACAAAGAGCTAGCCATCCCAAACTGTCAGTAGTGCTGAAGTCAAGAAATCCTGGTCCAGTATGTATTGAAGATAGAATTAATCAAATTATCCCACTAAAAATATGATTACAGAGAAACAAGAAATACAGTATGTGGCACAAATAACGCTCCCTTTTTTATTACAAAAATCTTTTATTACAAAAGCATAGCATGTAATTCGGTAACATAACAATATCATACTCAAACCCACCATGTGACATTTTAGGTGAAATGTTCAAATTAAGACTATAAATCACTACACTCATATTATTGCCCTACCAACCACACCCAAGGAGGTGTTACTTTGCTGGACGCTGTCTATAAATAGCAAGAGCTGATGTCTGTGTAACACTCATGGGCCAGGCTGTGCTCCAAGTGCCTTTTACCTCTATTAACTCATTTAGTTCTAAAGCAACCTTTTGGGATGGATATTATTATCACCTCCATTTATAGGGGAGAAAACTGAAGCCCAGAGAGGTTAAGTCTGTTGTCTAGAGTCACATAGCTACTCAGTTTTTGGACTGGGGCTTGAACCTAGCCCGTTCGACCCCAGCTTCTATGTCTTTGGCCTTTTCACTTCACTGCCTCCTTGTGAGACAAAGGACCTTGTTGCAATTTGGGGTTGAGGGAAGCATTGTAGGGGAAGGGCCACATGAAAGGACATTCAAGGAACCCTAGAGCGTTGGGGGAAGAGGGGAGAGCATTCCAGTTACAGGGAACAGCACGTGCAAAAGCAGCACGGAGAGAGGCTGTGGAAACTGATTGAGAGTGAATGTGATGGGGGAGTCGGGGAGAGCTGGATGAAGCTGAAGTTGGAGGGTACAGCAGGGCCACAAACTAGATTTGCAGGGATGGTGGTGGGTCCTGAGCAGAGCAGCAACCAGTCCTGACTTGGACTCTGAAGGCCTCCTCTGGCTGCTCAGGGCAGAGACGGGTGAGAGTGGGTATGAACAGAGGGGAGGACAGGGTAGGAGGACATTTCAGGGCTGAGAGACAGACTGGCATGGGTGGAGTGTGAAGTGGGTAAACATGAGAACTATTTAGGAGGTAAAACTGTCAGGAGGTGGTGATGGATGAGCTTTAGTGCAGGGTGGTGTATAGTGTGTTGTTTATCACTGGGGGCTGATGGTTTTGTAAGTTAACCCAAAGGTTTTCTTGTGGACAACCCTGGAGTCTGCTGGGCAGGGCTGCTGGCCTTGCCCTCCCTCCTTGAACCTGAGAGGCTGTGTCCCCCCTCATGGTCCCAGCTGCAAAGCACAGGAGCAATAATGATGCTGCTTCGCTCTGCTGACAGCCCTCTGTTTGTGTTCTCAGATGCCTCTAACTCTCAGATAATTAATGTCAGCCAGCTGTCACTGCACCCCAGCTAATCACAGTGCGTGAGGGGAGGCACACTGGTCGATGAGCAGCTCAGGGATCTGTCAGACCCAGGAAAGGGCGCGTTGCTTGCCCAGTCACTGGAGAGTGCCGTGAATTTAGCATGTCTGTCTGCTCTGCAGGCACTGACAGTCTTCATCCCATGGGAGGCAGATGCCAAGGTCATGGCTGCAGGTCCAGGGATCTTGTCTGGACAGGAGAGGGACTGGGAGGGGTGTTTGCTCCCGACAGGTGTGGACACTGCCCCTCACTTCCATGTGCAAGCCACAGCTGCCAATGGTCCTATTTCAGACTCAATGCCATGCTCAAAATTCAGATAATCAAGTGTGTTTTCAGAGGACTGAAGAAAGCAGCCACACTCTTATACTCGGAGCCCCTGAAACATTTCAGTCTGCCAAGTCTCTCCACCTTTGTCTGTGTAGTTCCTTCTGCTGGGATGCAGTGTCTTCATCTCCAATATTCATACTCAATGCCATATGATCCACGAGGTTATACTCACTCAATACCCCTTTCCAAGGAATTGGCACCTGACCTCTGTGTTCCAACAGTGCATTGTATGAACCTCTAGGGCATTCACTCATTCATTCAACAGATCAGCTTTGAGCTCCTACTGGGCACTGGGTCTGGGCAAAGAAAAACTTCATAACAAGGCAGACTTGGTTGGTCCAGAGCACAGTCTGCAGGGCAAGATGGCATTAAATGAAGATGATGCAAAGAATTAAAGTGTGATTAGTCCTCTCCACAATACATTTTGTTGTCTGTTTCTATCTCTCCCTCTTTCCCTCCTGTCTTCTTCTTTCCCTTTTATGTCTGAATGAGAGATGCATTCACATAGTTTGAAAATCTAAAGACAAAAAAAGGTTTATAAATGAATATGCCCCTCCTTCCCCACCCTAACCTCCTCCCTGTCCCTCCATGTAGCCACTTGTTTCCTCTCCCAAGCAGCCTTTCAGACTTGCTTTATGCAAATGCTAGCATATATGAATAAGTTTTCTTATCTTTCTCCTTTTATTTTGAAGAGAACAGACTATACCTGCTGGAGAAAGAGGACAATTTAATGCAGCTGAAGCATGGGTTTGTGGGACCTGGGCTGCAGGGAGTGGTGGGTTGTGAGGGGCCTTGGATGCCACCCCGAGGATCTTTTGAGTATAGGCACATTCTGTGTTCTTTCTCAAATGTGTCTGCAAGTCCTGACACCTTCATGGAAAGTACAGACCCAGCCTGAGTTGTCGGGAGCTGTTGATTAACTTCATTAAAAACAAAACAACAGCTACACCTGCCCCTGTTCCTCACCAAAAATTAAGAAAAATGAAACATGAAGCAAATGTAGCACCAGGAGTTTGTGTCACCTGGGTAGCTAGCTGCCTCTACTGTTTTCTCCTTCATTTATTTTCTGGAAAATATTCACTGACTCACAGAATAGCTCCCTTCCCTTTGTCAGCAACCCACCCTTGGAACCAGATTGCTAGCTAAAAATAATGTATTTTTATTAAAAATCACTTTAAGTTGGTGCCTATTTCTAAGACAGATTCACGTATGGATAACCATCCAGTATTGCTTGCTATGGATAAGTGATGAATTATTTTAATCAGAAATGGATTTAACAGCACTGCAAAAATAAATGTGGGAGATTTTTCACAATCTGGTCATCTTTCCTGGTTCCCCCTATTTATATTTAGTATTCAATGAAGACTAATAGTGACGATTGGATATTCAATCAAATGTCCCCAAAGTAGATGCATCCCACATGTAATAAAGACCAACATTCCTTCCCTTAACTCGGCAATGTTTCCAGTCCCCGAGTGCAAAATCAGGTGGGAAAACAGAAAGACTTTCTCCCCCAACACCAGCAGACATCTTCAGCTGTGTTGCAGAGGAGCACAGTGCTGTATTTAGGCTGTCATCACCTAACACCTGTGGATTGGACACCTACTGTGTGCAACCACCACTTTGGGAAGATACAACCTAATGTGTCAGAAAGTGACCAGCCCTGCCTGGGCTCCTGGCCAATTCCACTTGAATCAAGAAACACCTCTGGCTACCCTGGGAGCTGAGCCTTGCTTTATTTCATATCCCAGAGTGAAGCCACTCTGTGGCATTTGGAAACAGAAGAGGCAGGTCCAGGGATATGGGGAGGGTTGATAACCAAGACAACATATCAGTTAGGGGACTTAAAGTCTAAACGGGCTGACTTGGGGCACAGGTAGTGGCACTGTCTAGACATGATGCTAAATATCACTGAATAGCCCAGAGCATGATACATAAATCTCAGCAGGTCCAGTATGTTCTTAACACCTCCCTAATGGTCACTCATCTCTGACTGACAGAGAGCAAACCTTAGGCAAATCTCAGTGTTTATCTCCCAGTGACATTTAGCCACAATAACAATGTTTAGTTTTCAGCATATTTGTCTTCACAGCTACTTTTTGCTGGAGATAAGTGACTCCAATTCTTCATACACAGTAGTGATCTCAAGTGTCCTTTAAAATATGGGGTTTGGCAGAAGTAATGCCTACCTGAGTGTGGTTGGTAGGGTAATAATATGGGTGTAATAATTTATAGTTTTAATTTGAACATTTCACCTAAAATGTCAAATGGTGGGCTTGAGTGTGACATTGTCATGTTACAGAATTACATGCTATGATTTTGTAATAAAACATTTTTTAATAAAAAAGGGGCATTATTTGTTCTGGGCTCTGTATATTTTTGAGATAATGAATTAAATTAAAGATAATATGTTAAGTTAATAGAACAGGGGACAAAAGAATGGCAAAAACAATGAAGATGGTATTCAATTGGGTAAATAGACTTTATTCACACCGGTTTCTGGGGTGAGAAGGGCACTGCAGGGTTAGAAAAGGAAGGGAAACATTCGATAGGGTCTGTTTGTTCTAAGGATTTCAGGTATCTTACATAAATTAACTGAACTCCAGCTTCAGCTTATTAGCAAATGAGGTCAATATCTCCCCTTATACCCTTCCAAGTCACTAATGAAAAGTTGCCTGGGACAGGACCAAGAGCAGAGCACTGTGACACTCCACTACAGACCTCCCTGCTTGATGCCCATCAGTTATTTGCACTGTTGGCCATGTTTTGTGGCTTGTTATGGCTGCACCTCATTCTAGGGGCTCAGGGAGGGAAGGGTCTTCTTTCCATGGGTCTGGCTGCCTCTGGACCCCGGAGAACTCGGCAGAGCCTGTACACCTGTTTCTTTCACTAAACCGGTATCATCAGTTTTTGTTGATCAAGATGTCACTCTGGGTTGACAGGGTAGACATTAGCAGCTGGGATTAATATGCTTTTCTCCCCTTCCATTCATTTGGAGAATTTCATTAAGGCAGGTTTCCTTCAGGAAATTGATGCTTTAATATTCCACATTGTCAGCTGAGGGCCTGAATTTTATTTCTTGAATAACATTTAATTAAATGTGTAGGCTCTCTTTCCCTGACGCATCAGTGATCAGCACTGGGCCCACTTCCATTGCTCTTTGGAAAGTCAGGAGAGAGCCAAGTTGTGGGCCAAAGTCCCGCAGATCAGTGAGGTTTATGTGTTGTATCACTAGTTAGTGTTCAGAGTCCGCCACCGCAGGCTGTTTCAGAAGCCCCAACTATGGCACAACCATTCTGCAAATTCTGGCTTCTGGACTCTGACCTGCGTTTCGTCCAAGAGCTTTCCTGAGGGGCTTCTCCCAGACCGGGACAAGAGGGCCAAACACAGCCCACAGCCCAGTTTTGTAAATAAAGTTTTACTGGAACATAGCCACACCCATCTGCTTACGTGATCTCTGTGGCTGCTTTCTGATGTACCAGCAGAACCACAGACCCTGTGGCAGGGCAGTAAGGAAGCACTGAACATTCTCTGGCCTTCCTGGGCTTGTCTTAGGCTGAGTGATTGCTCTATGTCAAGCATTCTACACACTTCATATAATTTCAAGCATTCTTTCAACAAACATTTATTGAGCACCTGCTCTGACAGAGTTCAGGTGTGAGGATGAAACACTGGACAGGATAAGGGAGGACCCAACTTTGCTTGTCAAAGGAGAAAGGAAGACAATGACCAAGTGCCCAGGGTAATCACCAGCAAATGGTGATTTGCTCGTGATAAGAGAGTGGTGGGTAAGGTCGAGGAAGGGGAGAAAGAAATCTCTTGCTGATAAAAAGACTAAGACTCAGAACTGGGAGGCTCCTAGCCCAGTTCTCAAGTTTCCAGTCTCTAGTTCTTTCCACCAAGCTTCAGTTTTGGGGTCTGTGAGAGCAGGAAGAAACCAACACCAAGGCTAGGCTCTCCCATCTGTGCCTGCATGGAGCATAGAACCAGCTCACTCTCTAAGGCAATGTCTCCCTGGAGAGCCCCACCCTCGGAGCCTTTAGATACACCTGATCATGCTCCAGGCCTGGCTCAGCCATGGCAGGTGAATGAATGTCCAGGGGTGAGGTTGGGCAACTGTATCTTTAAAAAGCTTTTCAGGTCCCGGCTAGGTTTCTCAATTGGTTGGCACATTGTCCCATACACCAAAAAATTGCAGGTTTGATTCCCAGTAAGAACACATATCTGGGTTGTGGGTTCAATCCCTGATCAGGGCACGTCTAGGTGGCAATTGATCAATGTTTCTCTTGCACCCCTCTCTCTCTATCTGTCTCTGTCTCTTTCTTTCTCTCTCTTTCTGCCCTTTCCTCTCTTTCTCAAGTCAATAAACATCCTCAGGTGAGGATAACAAAAAGAAAGCTCTTTAGATATTTCCAACCTGCAGTCGCCAAAATAGACAAGTCTTCACTGCAATATTAGGGCATGAATGATAAAGACAGAAGGCCCCGTGGACCAGAAATTTCCATGACTCCATCTCTTCCTTCCACTCTCCTTTCCTTTCTATATCCATACATCAGCAAGGCAAGCAAGTACAATGTTGAAGCTAAGAGGCACTCCCACTAAAGAGACCTTTAACCACTCCTTCCCCACCACAGATATACAATCTTTTTCTTAGAAAAAAATGGAAGTGTTATTTTTACTTTACTTACAGCCAAAAGTAAAGTAAAGATTGTTAATCTTATGCACAATGTGAGAATCATTATAATGTTGTCTCAAGAGAATCTCAGGCAATATTTTGATGATTTTTCTAAGACCCTTCCAGGTGAAAGGGACACAGAGGATGGAAGAATATTCTAGGTGGTAAGAATGCACAAAGCATGTGCAAAGGCCCTGGGGCAGGAGAAATCATGGCACATTTACATAGTGGAAAGGAAGCCAGAGTAGCTGAGCTCATGGAGCAAAGGTGAGGTGGTACAGCCTGAAGTTGAAGAGGCAAGTCAAAGCTGGACCACAGATAGAGCATTACTGACTCCAGGAAGTGCTCCCTGACTCCCACCACTCTTGTCGGTGTGCCTCCACTGGCCTGTGCATCTTAGCATCTACTGCATAAAAGTATCGACTGCAGTGGGGGTATGGGGAAATCTTGTTCTACCTAATATTCACCTGCTTCTCAGGACAGAGGGTCCCTGTGAGCATGTGAGGGTAGGGCAAGAATCAGAGGGACACTCTTCCAAACCACAGCACTGCAGCTATGGGGATCCCTGTTCTAGGACAAACACAGAGGAAGACAGCCCTGAAATCTAGAACATGTGCTGCCTCTAAGCAAAAAGACAGTGCACTGCTAGTTTGCTGTGTGTCCTTGGGCTAATTATTTAACTTCCCTGGTCCATTTCTGCTGTGAGGGAGGTGGACAGCATGAGCTCAGAAGTCCCTTCTGCTCTTCTGGCTCTGCACTCTAAGTAGATGACACAGGTTAGCCTGGCAGTTAGCCTCTGGGCCTGAAGGCAAATGGGAGTCAATCCTGCTGAGAACCCGTTTCAGGAAAGAGCTGGCTGTGAGCAGTGTGGTTAGCTGATAGCTCTTTCAGGGTCTGCTTTAAATTTTGATGGAAAGTATTATTCTGGGACAGCTCCTAGCTGAGCAAGGCTAAGGGACCAGGGCCTGTCAATTTCCTCCCTGCACAGGACTCCTCTGGCAGTGACCTTTGCTGTGGAGCTCATGCTGCTGGGAGACGGCCTATGAGGACTGCAAAGCCTCCTTAAGGCTTGGCTGACCGCTGCCCTTCTCTCACAGGTGTGATTCCAATGAACTGCTTATACCCCAACTTGGCCTCAGCATCCGCTTTTTGGAAAACCCAGTTGACCTCATTCTGCCACTCCTCAGCTTCTTGACCTCTCTGGCCTGAGTGTGCTCATCTCTAAACTGGGCTAACAATGCTGTCTCACTCCTGGAGTGAGAACTAAATGAGAAAATGCATGTAGATTATTTAGCACAGTCTCTAGCATTGGGAAAACACCATGTGTGAGGTCTTTGTAATGTTTCAATAAGTACTTTATTAAAATGATGATTTAATTGTATCTCAAGAAACCAGAGAAGCTTAGGCTGAATTCCTTGCTGAGCTGTGTTTCCCATGGGTTTCATGCAGGCACACCTCCTCTGCCCCAGGTCTTCCTCAGGCTCACTGTTCAGGGCCAGGGCCTTCCCACTCACTCCAGCCCAAAACAGAGTCCAGCAGAGCCCAGAGGAAGGTGGAGGTGGTGGGTGGCTGGGCTGAGTGTGTGCGCGGGTTGATCTATGACACTGTTCCTAGAAAGGAAGGCTTCAATTCTGCTCTGAAAGTGTGGCCTGAGCAATGTTGCTGATACATCTTCTGGGCTGTCAAACACTTCACAGGCACCTGCCTGGGCCAAGAGACAGTTTATAAGCTGCGTCTCTGCCTTGTAGTCCTGCTGCCTTGTTGCTCTGGCATTTTGAGTTATGTTGTACCTGCTCAGGGGCCTGCAGTGTGTCTGTCTGTGTCTGCAGGCATGAAGACAGGGAGTGGGAAGGAGGAGAAATAAGCAGGGAGGAATGAGGAGAAACTTGAGAAAATGGCTTGTCACAGAAAGAGCACTGTGTCCCTGAGATTTGGGTCCTGGAATTCCCTGAGTGCCATGGGCCTACCCTAGGGAACATGTAGGAAATAAATGTGTACTAGATGTGTGGTTCTTAAAGGTTGTGGGGCTCGAGATTCACGTTGATAATGTAATACAGGGCTGTGGGCCCCCATCCATATAAAAGTGCAGACATGCCCAAACACCTTCCTTCCCTAGGACCCTGTCTGGCTGCCTGGATATCTTCTAGGCTTCCTATGCACCCTTGGACCGCTTGCTTCTTGTCACATCTCAAGTGCCAGCTCACCTGTCACCTCAGGAAGACTGTTCTAACTTCCCTGCTTATTCTCCAACATAGTATGCCATTTTTCCTTGTAAGCTTTTACCACCATTTGTAATTATATATCCATGTGTTGTTTTCTTAGTACCTGTTTCCTTGCTGACTTGTATTCTCTCCTTGAGAGCAGGGGCTGTGTCTGTTTTCTTTAGCAATGTAGCCCCTGGGTCTAGGATGGTGTGGGGACTGGTGATGAATGATTGGATGAATAGATGAATGGATGATCAAATGGCTGGCTCTGCACAGGTTTGAGAACAAACTTGGTGCCCTGAAAAATGGCATGGGCCCTTCTTCCAGCCTCACGGTGCAGCCCATGCTATCCTGTGGCCTATGGTTCTGGTTCCCTGACTTTTCTTGGAACTTTCCTTTTCTTATGCTTCCTGTGCCCAGCATGGCCTGACACAGATATAGGCACATAGATGCCTTCTAAAGGATTTGCCCTTTTACTTCATAAGTCCCTCCATGAATCTGTTCAGACTGTGAAAGGAGAGCCTCAGTCATAACAAGGTGGGATTTTCCTCCAGTTTGGGGGATGGGCAGGTAAAAGTCAAATTTAATTTGATTTTAGACAAAGAAAGTGCTATGACATTTATTGCACATCTGAACTGTTGGAGAAAACTGTTCACAGGGCTGCCAAGTGCCATTGTGCAAGCTGTGAATTGCATGAGGCTGGGCACCCTGCTTCTGCTCAAAGGGATCATACATCAGCATTTGTCTGGTCACCCAGTCCTGGGCCTGTGGGCTACAAACCTCGAGGGGGGTACCTGTTCTCATTCAGAAAATGCTGCCTGTTCTCTCTAGTCTTAGTAGGGGAAGGAACTGGAGGACAGGCAAGGGCAGATGATGGATGCATGCCAGGGACTACGCAGTGGCCTAGGAGTGAGACAAGGTAGCCTGGACCTGGGCAGTGCCAATGAGAGAAGGAATGGGTGCTGTGGGTAGATGAGTCTTAGCCTCCGAAGTATTCAGATGGTGAAGAACAGAGAGAGCTTCTGCCTTGCTTTTCATGGTCTCTTCAGTCTTTTGGCTTCAAAATCACTAGTGTAGTTTGCATTCTAGTTTTTTTTTTTTCATATTTTAGTTCTTTCAACAAAGCAAATGTACAGCATTAAATCTGCTAGAGGAACCCCTGGGAGAGGACATATCACCCATATGTCATTCATTCATTCATTCATTCATTCATCATTTAACAAATACTTACTGAGCAACTACTATCTGCCAGCTTCTATTTGGCAGTCACATAAACATCTGCTCTGTGGAGCTTACTTTCCATGGGGGAATAAGCAGTAGATATAAGAGACAAGAACATTATATGACGTGATAGAAAGTGATGAGTCCCATGGAATAAATAGAGTCAGTAAAGAGATTTAGGAGGGTGGCAGAGAAATTGCAATCTTAGTGGGCAGTTCTGATGAGCTTCACTGAGATGATACGTGTTTGAGAACTTGAAAGGGATGAGAGTGACCATGGAGGAATCAGGGGAGGGAAGATCCTTGCAGCCAGTGTGAGTGTTCTGAAGCAGCAGACTCTTGGGCTCACAGTTTTCACAATACCTACTGCACTCACTATCTTCTCTCATAGTTGGGTACACATGAGATGTATTCATCTCCCTGAGTCAGGAGAATGCAGGAAGTTTCAATATTAACAAGGCTCACTTTGCTAGAGGCTCAATTTTATAAAATATTTTTAAAAATATTAAGAAATAAGCCCTGGCTGGTGTAGCTCAGTGGGTTGAGTTCGGGCTGTGAACCAAAGGGTTGCAGGTTCGATTCCCAGTCAGGGGACATGCCTGGGTTGCAGGCCAGGTCCCCATTGGGGGCCATGTGAATGGCAACCACATATTGATGTTTCTCTCTCTCTTTCTCCCTCCATTCCCCTCTCTAAAAATAAAATTAAAAAAATATTAAGAAATAGACTGCAAAATTACACTAATTTTAAAGTGAAAACATGAGGGTTTCTAGAAATATCATGCTCATGTTTGTAGCAGACTTCAGTTTTCTCTCTGGAACTCTTATCTTGGGGCATGAGATAGATTTGCTCTGTCATTTTGTACACTTAAGTAGGAAAGAAAGAAATGCTGGGTTTACACATTTTTTTGGAACACCTGGATCCAGCCATACCTGAATGTAGAACCCCCTAAATGTTTTATTCTAGTGAGCCAATGAATTTCCATTTTCAAATTAAATATGTTTAACTCTTACAAGTAGAGGCTGATTTGGACATAATTCTAATGTGTATCTCTCATACTTATTGGATGAAATGCTGGGTTTACGCATCTCTCTTCCACACCAGCTGTGAGGAGAGACTCTGCCTTCAGATCATGTTGCCCATGCTGGGCACCATGCCTGCCCTGTAGACTGCACAGGACAGAGGGTGGTCTTTCTCCTGTCTTCTTCCTCTTACATGTGTTGCTCATGGCCCTCTGAGGCCTGGGCTCAGAGCTCTCACTATAAAAAATCTCATGGGCTCAAGTCCATGCAGATGCCAGGAAGGTAGGCAAAGTGAGTGAAGTGGGGTGGGGTGTGAGACAACAGGGAATGGTGAGCAGTGTGGCAAGCTGGAGAGCAAAAGGCTTGTATAGAAGAAGCTCTCCACACTTCTATGAAGACATCGGGAACCAATTTTCCAGGTCTTTGATTTAAGGAAAATCAGATATTTGGATTTTCACGTGAAAATTTTTGATTTTTAAATATAAACAACTATATTAAAAATATTTGTAGGCAGAGCAATGGGAACAGCCCTTAGAGTGTCCCCAGGGAGTAGATGACCAAGGCCCAGGAACATGTGCTCTCTTGAGTCCTCAGGTCTGAGCTGGTCTGAGTAGATAAGACTCCTTTGCATGCTGGCCACCTTTAAGAGAGAGCAAGTTCGTCCTGAAAACTTGAGGGGAGGAAAGTGGAGCAACCAGTTCCTTACTCAAGTATTGAGTATGAGAGATACACATTAGAATTATGTCCAAATAAGCCTCTACTTGTAAGAGTTAAACATATTTAATTTGAAAATGGAAATTCATTGGCTCACTAAAATAAAACATTTAGGGGGTTCTACATTCAGGTATCACTGGATCCAGGTGTTCCAAAATATCTTCAGGAACCTGCCTCTGTCCTTTAGCTCTGCCTTCCTCTGTTTGATGTCAGCACAGGGACACTACCATCACAGAGTGCCAAGCCAGGCATCTGCAATGTCTGATTTACATTCCACCAACTTTGCAACCTCTATAAAAACAGAATGTGTATTTTCTTATAGTTTCTGCAAGAGCTCCTGATTTGGATCTAATGGAGCTTGGCAATGGGTCAATCTCTACAGGTACATGGATGGAGAGTGGGGAAGGGAGCCCTAAAGGAAAATCAGAATGATATTTCCAGAAGATTTGAAGGGCTGGATGTTGGGCAAGCAGAAACTACAGGGTTTTAGCTGGTTTCAGACATCAGGCAGTGATTCTCAACTTCCTAGCCAGCATCTGAAATTCTTTCTACCCCATTCCCTTCCAGTCTCCTCAGGCCATCCATCCCTGTGGCCTTTGACAAGGAGGCATTGCTGCTCCCATCTCATCAAGGCTATTGATCATCTGTCAGAGTCCTTCAGAGCCTTGACACTTGCATTTTATTTCATGTGGAATCTTAGTACCTCCTGGAACCCAACCTCCTTCCCCATGCTTTCACCTATTCCCATCCCTGACAACTACTCTTCTGTTCTCTTTTCTGCAAGAGATGAGCTGACCAGAGCATGCCGACCAGAGCATGCTGAGTTTTCTATTCTTTCTACCTGTTTGTCCTCCAGGTGCTTCCTGCCTTATCCTCAGGGTACAGACTTCACCCAAAGCCTATAGGATGAGACAGAAGGCCCTCAGAGTGTGTATGTATAGGAGAGGACCCCTTGAAGTCACATGGGCTGACTGGGACAGATAGGGATGAGCAGAGGTCACTGCCTGGAGGGAATTCCTAGCCAGAGGGAAGTCTCATAATCATAGAGCACTGTGTAGAACACTCAGAAGAACTTAGTAGTCCTGCCTTAAAAAAGTTCAAAACAAAACTTAAAAGGGTCACACTTTTTTCAAGTAACTTTACTGCATCCCAGAACACACCCCAAGAATATTTATAGGGGTATTAAAAAATCCAAGGTCATTCCTTTAAAATACTCCCTGGAATAGGAGGGAACTGATAAAGAGCATCAATAAAAACCTATAACTAACACTATGCTTACTAGTGAAAGACTGATTTTTTGTCCTTAAAATAAGGGCAAATGTAGAGCAATCCCTACACCTTTCAGCATATTCCCACCTTTCAGCATTGCTTTTGGGATTCTAGTCAGTGGAATAAGGCAAGAAAAAGAAATAAAAGACATCCAACCTAAAAAGGGGAAATGTAAAACTCTATTCTGGACAACATGAAAGTGGATCTTGAAAATCCCCTGGGATTTCAAAGCTATGAGAAATAGTACATGGTGATACAAGGTGAATGCTCAAGACCAATGTATTTCTATGTACTTACAATGAAACAATTAGAAATAGAAATTTTAAAAAATATGCATCATAGTATAAAAATATGAAATGCTTAGAGATAACTCTGACAAAAGATTGAAAGGAGCTGTACATTGAAAAGTATAAAACCTGACTGAGAGAAATTGAAAATTTAAATAAATGGAGAGCTCCATTGTGTTTGAGAATCCAAAGATTCAATATTTCTAACATGTCAGTTCTCTCCAAATTGACTTATAATAGATTCAGTGCAATCCCAGTCGCATTCCAGCAAGTTGGTTTATTTTAATAGAAATAGTTAAGCTGATTCTAAAATTTATATGGAACTGCAAATGACCTACACTAGTCAAAATTATTTTGAAATGAAAAAGAAGAACAAAGTTAGAGGATTTACACTATTTGATTCCAATGGTTATCACAAAGCAACAGTAATCAAGACAACGTGGTGTTGACATGGAGACAGACAAATAGGTCCATAAAACGGAATGGGGAATTTAGAAATACCTCAGCTCACATGTAGTTAATTGAATTTTGAACAGCAGTTCAGTGAAAGAATGTTTATCTTTTCAACAAATGGTGATGGAACAATTGGATATCCACTGCAGAAAATGAATTTCAATATATAGCATATGCCTTATATAAAAATTAACTCAAAATGGACCTTATACTCTTAAGTGTAAAACCTAAAACCATAAAACTTCTTGAAGAAGACATAGAAGAACATTTATTAACTTGTGTGAGGCACTATTTCTTAGATAGGACACCAAAAACCCTGTCCTTAAAAAAATCAATAATGGGACTTCATAAAAGTTTGAACATCTGCTCTTTGAAAGCTATTGTTAAGAGAATAAGAAGATAAGCCACTTACAGGGAGGAAATATTTATAAATTATACATCTGAAAGGGACTTGAGCTGGAACAAACATGAAAGGCTCTCAACTGAAAAATAAGAAAAGAAGCAATCCCATAATAATAAGCACACACGTTAGCAAAGAAGACAGATGGCAAGTCAGCACATGAAAAGGTGCACATCCTTGGTCACTGGCCGGGGGTGGGGTGGGGATCAAATGCCTAAATTTAAAAAGACTTATATCACACCAAATATTGGTAAGGATATAGAGCAATCTGAATTCTCAGCCACTGCCAGTGGGAATTAAATGGTACAACCACCTTGGAAAACAGATTGGCAGATTCTTCAAAAGTTAAACCTCCGTTACCACTCAGTCTTTTCATTCCTATGTATTTCCTAGTAAACTTATGCTCATGCAAAGGTTTTTACATGAGCACTCATAACACATCTATTTTTTATAGCCATAAACCAGGAAAAACACAGATGTCTGTCATAAGGTGAATGGATAAACAAATCATGGTTTAGATACTCCATGGAATACTACTGGGCAATAAAAAGGCATGAGCTATGGATACATACAACAATCCAGGTGAATGTAAAAATAATTGTGTTGAGTGAAAGAAGACAGACAAAAAGAGTACATACTACATAACTCCACTTTCAGAAAACTACTAAAAATGCATATTAATCTATAGTCACAGACAGCAAAGAGTGGTTTTGGGGGATCAATGTGATTACATTGGGATTACAAAGGGACAGAGGAAATTGTTGGAAGTGTTAGGTATGTTTATTGTCTTGATTTGGGTCTTTGTTTCACAAGTGTGTACATATGTCACACATCAGTGTATATACTTCAATTATTTAAAGTTCATTGTATGCCAGTTATAAACCAATAAAATATTTAAAATGAAACTGAGAAGATTTGGCCCAGGTACTTCTTGAAAGGACTTGAATGCAAAAGTATATGTGTCAGGATATCTACTTCAACATTATCTGTAATGTCGAAATATTGAAAAATTAGCTAAGTATTACAACAAAAATATATATTTATAGGAAACTTGTTAAAAATAATGACCAGTACACTATATCCTTATAAGGAATTCTAGTGTATTTGTTTAAAAGTTCTTAATGTGCTAAAGCAGATGATCATTAAAATCCATGGTTATAATGATGATGAATAAGATAAGAATATATATAATCTAATACATATATCAGGCAAAGAAAATGGGGGATCTATATTGTGTATTTGTGTAGATGTAGAATATTTCTAAAAGAATACCCAAGAGCATAATTATGATTGTTTCTGGGAAGGGAAACTGGGGAACTGGGGTAGGTGATAGAAAGGAAACTCAGTTTTTACTGCATATGGACTCGCAATTCTTTTTTTTTTTAAGATTTTATTTTTATTTATTTGTCTTTAGAGGGGAAGGGAAGGAGAGAGGGAGAGAAATATGAATGTATGGTTGCCTCTCATGTGTCCCCTGCTGGGAACCGGCCTGCAACCCAGGCATGTGCCCTGACTGGGAATCGAACCGCGATCATTTGGTTTGCAGGCCCGCGCTCAATCCACTGAGCTACGCCAGCCAGGGCCTGGACTCACAATTCTTATATTTTGACTTTATACAAGTATTTACCAATTTTTTTAAGTACAGAAGAAATGAGAAGGTCAAGATCATAAAAATTAAAGATAAAAAAGTCTCCAAACTAGAATTTCCCTTTGCATGTTCCTGTTTTCAGCTTATTTTTCATAGGTTTTGTCATATGGGTTGTTAGGTGGACTAGGCTTCACTGTAGTGGCAGATGGACCCAAACATGTCATGGATCAGCACATTAGATTTGTACTTTGCACTTATGTAACAGTCCTGATTGAGTGTTCAGATTAGCAGGACAGCTTTTCTGCATAGAATCATTCAGAAGCTAAGACTGCTTCCCTCTTGCGGCTCTTTTTTTCCCTTAGGTTTTATGTCTAAGCATCCATCAGAAAGGGAACAAAGAATAGAGAAGCAAGTGCAGCAGGCTTTATGGACCAGACCCTGACTTGGCTCATGTCATGTTGCACTCATTTCATTGACTCTAACTTTTGTGTGACCATGCCAACTGCAAGGAAGCCTGGAAATTATAGTACACTTGGTGCATAAGAGGAAAGAAGAATGAATTTCGTGGGTGGTCAATAGTTTCTGATAATTATGGTGCATAATCAACACTCAAAAATATACATTGAGTTGAAGGTTTACAGTCTCCCATAGGAATGGAGCCCAGCAGATAGTTTCAGGGCCTGTCAGCATGCCTGTGTCCTGTCCCAGCTTCTGCTCCTGAGCCCAGCTTTCTGACCGTTCAGTGGGGAGATTGTACATTTCCACGGCATCAGCAGGCAGAAAGAAAGTGAGGCTGGACAGCAGGAGACCTGGTCCTAGTCCCCATTGTAATTATCAGAGTCTTGGTTCTTTGTAAAATGAGATGAGGACATTTTCATTCCTAGGAGCATTTGAGCTCTACCTTAATTCAGTCTTTAGTGGTAGGTGAGGAGAGGAGCAATCTAGAAAGAAAGAAGCTAATTGATAGAAGGAATGGAGGAAGGAATCTTATGTTTTTTGAGAACTTTATGTGCCAAAGATTCAGCTAGTTACTTTATGTGCATTAGTTCTTATAATTCTTAAGACAGTGCTATGAAGTGTCACTATCACAAACTCCATTTTACAGATGAAGAAATTGAGACTAGAGTGGTGAAGTGACAGGGTCACACAACTAGCACATATATGAGGAAGCTAGGATTAGAGTCTGGATATTTATGACTCCAAACCCTGTGCTCTAAGCTAGTAAAATGTGGCCCTGGGACTTTCTAGTAAATCTGTTTTCTTTCCCAGAGCTTTGAATCATAATCCCTTCTCTGCCCAAAGAGGAGGGTCCTCCTGCTATTGATTTAATATTTTGGAGGAAATGAGCTAATGACCTAAATACATTTCTCCCTGTTAAATGTTACAACTTCATTGAGCTTGGCATTGGCTTAACATTGCTTTATGGTTAAAAATTCTGCAGTGGTTTTTGCCAAGGGCACTGCTGCTCACTTTTGAACTCTCCTGTCACAATTCATCCTAAGTCTTTTTGGGTCTATATCTGGATTAATTAGGAGCTGCATTTTTGAAGTTGAAAATGCAATCTCATGGACCAAACAGAGAGGAAGTTTATTTTTCTCAAGTAAAAGATATCTGGAGGGTGACTCCAAGCTCAACAGATCTATGATATCATCAGTGTCTCAGGCTCTCTCGGTCTTTCCTCTCTACCTAGCATATGGAATTTGGCAGTATACTTATCACCTCATGACCCCCCAAATGCCTCTATACATCCTGGAACAACACTCATATTCCAAACAGGACAAAAGGCAAAACATTAGGGAAAAAGCAAAAACTGAAACCAGTCAAATCTTTTTTCTTTTCAAACATCCAGGAATCTCATCAATGTCTTATATTTCTTTGGTCATGACTTAATTACATGGTCACTCTAATAGCCTGGGAAGTGAATATTTTTAAACAAACTCCTTGACAACCAGAACATTTTTTAAATTTTTATTAGTAATAAAGAGAGTGGGTACTTGAGTAGGTGGTTATTGGTATTTGTGACAATCTTCTAAATATCTTTTAGATATATTCATTTCCTTTTACTTGTATTGACACTCCAGGCCATTATTATTTCTCTTTTGGACTCTGAAATAGCTTCCTACGTGGTATTACCACATTCTCTCTTGATCCCCCTCTCTCCCTTCTACAAAATCTATTTTCTACATTGTGGACAGAGAGATCTTTATAGAACATAAATCTGACCATGTCACTCCCCTACAGTATAATGTATTGAGTTAGTACTATGTGTTTTATTTTTTGCTGCTGTTAAAGAAGAAATGAAAACTGTCTGCCTCCCTTCTTCTCAAATTGATGTGCAAGTAGGGTCTTCACTGAGTCTTAACAACCCGGGGCTTCTTGTGTCCAAGAGAGGAGTTAGAAGATGCAGGGATGCTGAGCATCCCTGTAGGGATATAGAGACATGCTGAGCATGTAGAGACAGGAAGGGCTGAATTGGGAGAACATTCCCAAAAGATATGCATGAGGTAGGTTTTGGGGTTCTGCTACATCAGATTCCTTGCAGTGTTCTTAGGGAGTGTCTGGCTTAGGAGGTGAATGGCCAAATGGTACATCTAAGGAATTGGCCTTGGAAAAGATATTATGCCAAAAGTTAGGGAGGCAACACAAATGTATAGGTTCACAGGACCATAAAGAATTGTAAAGGTAATGTATAATAGGCAAGGCCAGCCTTGTGGGCACGTGACCTGTGCACTATTGGAAACAGCCCTGTGCTTGGTGTAATACTTTTCTGTCACCTTCTTAAAGTTCTTAATAATCTTTGAACTTGGGATACCGTATTTAGATTCTGCACAAATTATATATAGCTAGT
>PVKM010023500.1:0-21109 GCA_004027735.1 Carollia perspicillata | reverse complement strand
AGAAAGTTCTGCTGCTCTGAAAGTTTGGGAGTAAATTAATTTTTCAAAACACTACTGGCAAGTTAATATACATATTAATTGATATTTAACTTTGTACAGTGAAATTGTTTCCTAAAAATTAATTACTTTATCCTCCATTTAGGTTAATTATGAAGCAGTGCAACTTCATATTAAAAGTGTAAATGGTTTTGATTTAATTACATTGTGATCATTAATAATGTAGGTAAGTTTCTTCCCATTAAGGTACCTATGATCATGGAATATTTTCCCAAAATATTCTTGGAATATATTTTTATTTTATTTTGCAGAGGAATGGCTGGGAATGTAATAACAAAAGTTACCAGTGGGGTTCCTATGCAGAGTCAGAATAAAAAAAATAACAACCATTATAGTATTTGCTTAATACAATGAGAGCAAGATTTAGTGGTAGGGAGATTATCACATTATCCTGAGCACATCAATTCAATTATTGACAGAAATGTTGAAAAAAATGGTTCTGTAAAATGTATCACACACAACAAGTTGGATACGTAAAGGACACATACTATTTTTTCTGTGTATGTTGGGTGTTTTAATATTTGGAGTGTTTTTATTTCTCTTTTAAGTATTTTCTTTCCTGGGAAAATTTAGTGTTTTTTTTTTTTCATTTCAGTGTTTCGAGTCAATATCGCAGTGTTGCTACTTTGAAAAAGTACATTTCATTCTTCTATATAAAGGAAAATGTCTTGTTACTTAGCTATTAGTCCTTAAGAACCTACAGGGATAGCTTAACAAATTACAGGAACATCATGATTCACAGCTTTCCAAAGACAATTACTTTCAATAGCAGTTCTTCCTTAGTGTATTTTCTCTGTGGAACGGAGGATTTAAATTTGGCCCAAAGACATCAGACCTGTAATATTTAATTTGAAAATCTTTAGACTCATTTAAGGGAAGATATTTCACTTGAATCATCAATTGAAGTTCATAAACTGACACTTTATATTCTCCTCTTTTGATGCTTTTCTCAATTATATTTCTAACACCTTTTACTCTTCACCTTCTTCTAAATAGTGATAAAAGAATTTTAACCCATGTTGCCACCTACAAAAACAGTGGAAATTTGTAAAAAAAACTCAAACAGACTACTTAAACTGTTATTATGCAATGGACGGGGCATGGAAGCTTGCCTTCAGCTCCTGCGGCTCGGTCTCACACGGAGAAGAGGCAGGTCGAACTGAGTACCCTGCATTTAAAACATTCTCTCTGTCTAGATTTCACACTGGCAGTCTCAAAAGAAAAGTTACACAAGATTTAATAGCATTGGAAGATACAGCACTTAACCTAAATGTATAATTGGCAAAAATGTCAAATACTATTGCAAATTTCTACATATTCAGCAGGAAAATATAATTGACCTAAGATGGAATATTTTCACCAGGAGCCAATCATTTCAGATTTGTTCAGTGACTGAGAATGTGAATATAATAACCAAAATCCCAAAGTCTACCACGGTCAATGTTGACGGTACCGCACAAATCACTAGATGGCCTCCCGCTTAATAACTGTGTTTTTAGGGATGTGTTTTGTGTACCTGGCAGTAAAATGTCTTTCCTACAATTTATCACAATCACATCAACAATACATATACTTCTCAATTTACTATGCATCAACAATACTGGTTATTTCAGACTTGAATATGAATTGGAGCCCCACCAAAGACCAAAGCGTGTGACTGTTTTCGTGTATTCTCTTCTTTATTTATTTCCTTGGAAAACAGGACATTCGTTATGTGATGTAAAGCTTTGTTATTCCGTAAAACCTTAGCACTACAGTACTTCTAACTATCCAGTGAATGGGTTTGGTCTCCCCTTGGTGTTTCAAGGGGTGTTCCTCGGTTACCTCTGCTTTCAGGTGTAGGCTGTGTGCTAATGTCCTAAGAGAGTGTGGTGATAGCCTCCACTAGAGCCCAGGCTCGAATCACTCCTGGATACGCGAGGCAACAATTCATCTCTGGCCGTGAACTGAATAAGAATACATCAAACACGCATCCTGCTTTCTAAACTGCTTTCTATTTTCTTGGAATTGAAATTCAAGGCGATGAGTCAATTTCTAGATCTCTGGGTATTTTAGACGCTAGTTTTTTGCATACATGGTTAGCCCTTTTTGCTGTGTCCCAGGGCAGAAAATGACCTGAGTTAAGGTGACTTTGTGTATGTCATTTTGGTGTAGAAGAAAGAATGATGCTCTGTTCTCCCCCTTCCTCAGAAAGGTGTGACAATCTGCCTTCTCACGCATGTAGTGATAATAGGGGGAGGGCCATCGAGGAGCATGTATAAAGGACACATGGACAAAGCCGAAGAGGGTGGGCGGGGATGCATGGAATGGGGTGGCATGGTGGGGTAGAAATGGAGACAAATGTACTTGAACAACAATAAAAAAAAAGAAAAGAAAAGAATGGTGTGACGATATGCTTTCTCACACATGTGCCAGGACATGAGAGCACACCAACGATACAGCCAGCTTCACATAAACTTCATGATTTCTGGTGCCTTTTTCTCTCCATTGCAAGGTAAAATGCAGACAAAAGCCAGCTTGATGTAGTTTTCTTGATTGGCTGGAAAGTCAGGGGAGAGGCAAAATTAAGAGTCCAGTTCCAAATCCTTCAGGAGTATTTATCTCATTTGTTCACATTTGACCAGTGGGTATTTATTTGTCTTCAGATAACCAGAGCCAGAATGTAAAGTAAGGTGAGTAATTATCAGTCTAATAAAGGACACTGACATGATGGAAGGAAACGGACATTAATAGTGATTTTACCGAAATCCATAACAAGTATCTGGACACAAGTATCCAGAATATCAAAACTTCTGTGTTAAGTTAATAAAAAATAATAGCTGTTGAAAATACTTCTATAACCAGAATGCTGTCTACACTAAACAGAATGTTGAAAATATAAATGCACCCTACCAAAATTAATTTAATTTTAGTTCAGTGATTCAAAAAATATACTGGAAAGGCACTAGATAAATAAGCAAGATCTATCAACTTTAAAATATTACATTATTGAAAAGATATTCATTGTCAAAATATTAAACCTGAATATGATTAAGCATCTAGATCAAATGTTCAACTTTCAGGACACGCGGTGATCAGAAAATCGAGTTAAATGATACCACGGGTTGTGTCCAGACTAAAGGACACTCAAAAGAGTGAAAAACGGCCTGTTTTCTTACACCCAAAAAATACCAGATAAAAAGAAACAAATTTTGATAGAGCTATAGAATGAAGGAGAAGTAAGACAGGAAAAAGAATCTCTAAATGTGGACTTTACTTGTATTTGGCTTAACACAAACAGATATTTTTAAAAATCATAAGACAGGGAAATGTGGATTCAGACTTGCGATTTGCTTTTACAATGCAATTTTTGCTGGTTTATGGACAATAATAGAATTGCAATAATGTCTTGCCAAATTGCCACTATTTCATACTGAAATAGTTAAAAACTAAATGCTATACTCTCTGGAAATTACTTCAAAATAATTCAAGTGGATGGAAGGTATGGATGAACCCATATTGGCCCTGAGTTGATAATTATACAAGGAAATCTATTATACTGTTCACCATATTTATGTAGATGATTGAATTTTCCATAATAAAAAGAAAAGAGAGGTTCTTGAATCTCAACTTTATGAGCATAGCACTGCTATTCAAATGCCACTCCACTCCGGTACATCTTCATAATGTTGGGTAAGTCTGCACTGAAAGGGAATATTGGTTGAAAGAATCTGAGATAGTAAAAGCTTTGCTGTACATGTATAATAAAATATGATTTTAAATAGTTGAATATATAGAGAAACAGAAGAATATAAAGGGACAAAAGAGATGGAATATAATGGAGGCTTTACTATGCTAGATACAACATAGACGAGTTTAGGAGATAGAAAACCCAGGTTTTGATGTTTTCATTTGCTGCTTGTCTAGTTAGGGAACCATCGAGTCTTCTGAGCCTTAGCTATCCCTTCTATAAAATGATCCCTTCTATAAAGTGTACTTAGCTCAAAGAAGTACTGTGAACATTTAGTGATTGTGAAAGTGCCTAAAACTACGAAATAATCCTAGGTGCTTACATAATACTTACTAATGTGTTATTGATCTATACTATTGAATCCTCACAGCAACACTGAGGTCAGTAGTTTTGCTCTCAGGTTGTACAGATGAGGAAATGCAGGCACAGGGATTAAAAGAATCATTTACGGACCATCAGCTAGGAAGTGGCTGAATTGGGATGCCAGCTAAGCCAGCCCCCTCCAGAATCTCTGCTCTTTAGCCAGACATGTGACATCCAGCAAAATGGCACATAGTAGATGCTTTGACGAATGCTTTAGGGATAAGTAGCAGTTGTTGCTTTTTGTGGTCGGACACGCAAACAAGCCAGTTTTTATTCATTTGGCTCACCCCCTTCCAAAATTATACCTTGATTTTGAAAAACTAAGATGAAAAATGTTCTAGAGTTTAATTTCTCTTTGGCAAACTGTTAAATCGAGTACTTGCAATTTCACAATCATTGTTTATGCTCACAACGGCCTCCGCAGCCAAATTAGTTGGGAGATAGTCTCCCTCTTGAACAGTTAAGAAAAGTCAGAAGATGGTGAATAACTCATCAGATACCATACAGCTTGTAAATAATTGAACCTCTTTGTATATAAAATGTGGAAGAGTTGACTCCAAAGCCCATTTGGATAATTTTATTATCCATGTACTTCAAGAAGGGCTGGAAAGCTAGCAATGAACTTGCATCTACTGTAGTAAAGATTTTAACAATGATATACTAACCTCTCACTACAATCTTCTGAGAAACGTGCCATTATGTCATTTTTCCATACGATAAGACTGAAGCTCAGTGCAATGAAATAATTTGCTCAAAATCACACAACCAGTAAATTATGAAGCAGGCAGTTAAGCCCAGTTTGGCCTCTCTCAAAGTCTATATACCTTGAAGTCTTGCAAATATAGTCAGTTTTTGTCTTCACTCACTTGAGACAATAACTGCCTGTATTAGTGTCCAACAAGAAATGGTTCATTTCAGTCTTATTTATATTTTTCTTATAATGCCATTCTCTTTTGAAACGCTATTTTCTTGAACAGAGAATACATTTGATCTGGCTGTTACACTTCCAAATGTAAATGCATTATGATTTATCCACTAGGCTTAAAAGTGCAGCTTGTTCATTGTCACGCTTGTTTCTCTGTATGTATCCTAACACTTATGCTGTTCATAGAATCATCTATATTGCCCATAGAAAATTGGAATCTTCAAGGTTTTGAATCAGATGAACAAAAAGCTCAAGTAGGGATAGAAGAAAGGGATACTATTCCAATCTAGTCTTTAATGCATTACTTGACAAGTTAAGGCAATTTAATGCTGAGGATTATTCTTATGGAGAAATGTGCCCTCCCGCCTCCTTGCTTTTTCATGTAGGAGGCCTGCAGAATTAACTCAGTTTATTACAGTGGTCATCTGACTTTTACCAGGTGTGTCCTTCCTGGGTGAGTCACAGGAGTGGGCTGAAAAGAAATCTAACTTGCGCTCCCTTCATGTTGGTGGCATCTTAACACAAACGGAAAGAGAAAGTATTGTTCTATAATATGTTCTGATAATAAGGAGTATGGAAGATTAAGGAACAAATTAAATTGGTGCCTATTTAGTTGGACAAGATTGTATAGAAGAAATGGGATTTGAAACAAAGAGCTAAGGGGTAATTTCAATAAAGGAGATATGGTGACATCAGATTAGAAAGGTTTTCAGTGCAAGGTTAAGGCCATGGGCTTTATTACAGAGCAAGTCAGAACGGATAGTAGACTTCTAAGCAGAGGAAACCATGTTATACCAGCCATATCTAAGTTAAGATTCAGTATGGCAGTCTTGTCTTTAGTGACTTGTGTCAGGGAGAATTTATGGACAAAGAGCGTTATTAGAGCCATCCGGATGTCAAGTAATGAGGTATAGTGTGGAGTAGGTGGTGGAATTGAGAAGAAAAGTAGACTAAGGATGAGAATGAATAGAGAATGCATAGATGGATGAGGATGGACAGAGAGAGAAATAGATATTTTTCTATAATAATTAAGACAAACATCAAGATACCACATAAAAAGAACTAAACCCTCTAAGTACAGTGGCATAAAAAAGGTAGGAGAGCATTTCTGGTTTTATGTCAGTCCTCGGGGACTCCTAGGCTCTCTGATCAATGAGAAGTAGTTTCCTTTTTACTCTTTACTCTGTCTGCTCCCTCTAGTGTCAGATGTAATCTGGCTCACTTTCCCTAGGATGGGGCAAAACCATAACCAGGTGGACGGATTTCCTTTTTCCGCAGGGCCAACCGTAGTCCGCAGGTAACCACGCCTCCCCATGCCCTGCCTCGCTGCCAGGAAGCCCAAGCACGGGCGTCTTTGCATTTACGTGATCTCCGTCACTTTACGTCTATAAATCTTGGTATCTCTGTTGGCCAATCAGTATCTGCATAACTTCGGATTCTTTTTTTGTGAGGGATATGTGAGATAATCATTTCAACGTAACTATTAATATATTAAAATATTGAAGGAATGGATCATTACCAGCGGTTAACCAATAGTAAGAAACACAAAAATGTACAGCAACAAATGAGTGGAAACCAGGGAAATACAAAAATTCCTTTTCGATATATTTTTTTTCATTTTAGTGCTACTTGTTTTTACTGACCCAAATCTATCACTATTTATTCAGAGCCTAATAACCAGTTTTTTAAAAAGTAAATGAATAAAGTCTTCAGTGCAGAATGTCAGTTGATTTAAAAGACATGGTTGTGAATTCTAGGGACAGGTAGTAATGCTGGCGCCTTTGTTTCAAGTATGCTCAGTAAACATTTTCCAAAATGCGGTCTGTGCCCAGGGTTTGTCCTGTTCTCTTCTGGAAGTGAAGTCCTCTCACGGGACATAATGAGGTACCACTTGACATTAAAGCGACACTAAACAACCGTAACCAAAGGACATTGAAAAGTCATATCTATTTGAAATCCCCAAAGGGATTATGTAACATCTTGCATTCCTTTCCCATCTTTGCAGATCATTTAATTTTTAATGGCTACACATTTTTGTCATCCTGGTTTTTGAATTATAGATGCAGACAATTGACCATAAATACTTGGAAAATGAAATTTAGGAATTCTGAATATTTATCTATGGGAATGAAATGTGTGCCTCTGTAAATGTGTATGTCATGGTCATTCACATTTATATTTTCATGACAAGGATAAGCCATCATAAAAATTTACTTTTATTTTTGAGGTCACCTGGGACAACACACGTGTTTATGTTCAAGTTAGTGCCTTTTCAGTATATTTACCATTCTATTTTTCCGCTATTTGTACTATGTCTTGTCTTTATAAGAAAAGTAGACTCGGATGGCAGGAAATGGGTAATAAATTCTTGGTATTTTTTTTGTGTGTTAGGGAAATAGCAAGTGCTCCATGAAGCCTTACTATATTAACAGAAAGTGTTTAATGACATAAAGTGCGGAGAAACTGAGCTTTGAAGGCATGTTTCAGGTTTACTGAATGCCAAGGTACAGGTAGCAAAACCCAGATAAGGCTCTGTGGTAATAAAAGCTTGTGTACGAAATTAAGCAAAAGTCATTCTGATAAAAGTTTAGAGCAGAAGGCAAAGGCAAGCAGACATATTTTATGTAAAATAACTTTTAGAGACTAAAGTAAAACTGTAAATAGAGATGAGTCAAGATGGTATATGCAAAGCTGATAAAAATCATGTAAAAATAACTGAGTATATAATATACTTTTTTCTTGATTTTGAAGAGTGAGAATTGGTTTATTATATGCTTACTATTCCTAGAAAAATGTATCTCTTAACCATGAGAGAGGTTTTCCCTTTCACAAGTGTAAGGATCAAGGTATAAGCCGTAGAGTGGATCTCGGTTCAGATCTGAGCTCTAGCATGGTATACTGCCTGCATACTTCAGGCATTTTTTAAAAAAATTTCTCCAAGTTTTTCTTTTCCTGCATTTTAAAAGCAAATAATAATTTCAATAGATTTAAATGAGACAACATGCGAAGTACATTACAATGTGCCCGGAACGTAAATTCTCAGTGTTAAAGTGTGAGAAAATATAATTATGATAATACAGATGAAAAAGAATGATGTTGTAGTTATGGAAAATGATAAAGTGTTACTGCCTAGAACTGGTGATAAAATGAGTGCTTATCAGCATATAAGTAAATAGAAAAAGCTGTTCAGTGCTGGGTGCAGCGATCCCCTCGTTACTCATTCAGCAGTTTTTTATTGAGCACCTGCTTTGCACCAGGCACTCTTCTTTGTGTTGGTGAGGGAGCACCTTGCAAGGGGGAAGTCCCCGTCCTTTAAAGAGATCTGGAGGCTAGGTGGGGTGGGGACTCATGTGAAGACATAACACCTGTCCGCAGAGAATGCCAACAGAACACTCTTGCATAGGTTTCTGTGTCAGAGTGTCAGGAAATCTGCCTTTAGGTGAATGAATGACACCTGTGAAAAGGGTTATAACAACAACACAAAGCACTAAATTTCCTTGAGGGCAAATGCATTGCTAGGCTCATGTGCTCTCCAGATGCCATGATGGGTTTGGAATGCACCAGTGACAGAGAAGTGACAGCTACAAATACTTTTAGGTAAAGCAAATTTTATGGTCAGCATTATTTTAAAACAAATTGTTTTTCAGTACTTTAAAGCACTACACACTAACAAAATAAACTAATGAACGAAACAGAATCACGGGCATGGAAGCATGGAGCAGACTGACAGTGACCAGAGGGCAGAGGGAAAGGGGGTAATGGTGGAAGGAAGGAGAAGAGACCAGGCAGAATGTGTTTGAATGACCATGGACATGGACAACAGTGTGGGAACTGACTGTGGGAGCAGGGGGTCTATTGACTGTGAGAGTAACTGGGCAGAGGAGGTCAAAGAGGGAAGAATTGGGACAACGGTAATGGAGTAACAATAAGGATGATTTTAAAAAGAGAAAAACAAACACACAAACAAAACTCTGCATACTACATACAGCAGCTCAGGTACTAAACTTGGCCTGTCTCCACTTTTTGATTCTTAACACTCAGAGCTTCTCCTCTGAGTGCAAAGAGATTCTACAACTGGATACATGGCAAATGTTCTATTATTCAGGGGCTTTAGAGCAGAACTAACATTTATCTCAAGATGAGCACTGGTTTGTGATGGTGTAGGTTTTTCATCATTTTTTTGCACTACATATCTGTTCAATACTCTTTTTAACTTTTTTCACATTGTTTTGTTGTTCCAGTACAGTTGCCTCCATTCTCCCCTCACCACTCCCCGCACCCAGCCATCCCTCCTTTCCACGCTTGATCCTACCTACCCTCGGCTTTATTCAATATTCTTTATTGAATGCTGCAAGTATCCTGCTAATTTGAGAGTAGCACTGCTGTATGTGAAAATATGTTCGCACCTTCTGTGTTGTCAGAAACTTCACAGTTGGAGGTAGTCATCTTGTAAGGGTTATAAGATTAAATATCTATAAATATATTTGTAAGATGCAAGGTAGCTTATGAAACACATATAATATATGTTAAAAAGGTGGCAACAGCAATTAAAGATAATATTGTTTCAGATGGAATTTTAGTGTGTAAATTTTGTGCTTCTAGATTTTTTATTATGAAATACTAAATACAGGCACTAATTAGTGTCCAAACTTTCTGGTCAAAACACAGGAAAAAAGTAGAGTTACAAAAATTATATTGTTGATAAGGTAAAAATACACTATTTCCTATGGGAAAGCATAGCATTTTTGGACCCCAGAATGAGGGGAAAATAGCTCGTGTGGAGTATTCCTGAAATATTCACTGAGTTCTGTAATAAACAATAAAGGTACTACAAATATTTCTTAAAACCCCTCTCAAACAAGCTGGTAAGTCCCATGTTAACATATAATCCAGTGAAAATACTCCCTATAGGGTAAAAAAATCTGGACAGGGAGGGGAGCTAGCTTTCCTCACTGAGGGAAAACTCTAGATCATGAACGTGGCAGCCTCCACATCCTGCAGGTTATTGTCTGTGAATATTAAGTTATGAATCCACCCCCAGATTTTCTTTTCTATATATTTGTTTCTTTCTACTTCCCCTTCAGGTGAGCCTGTGGTCCTTTGGTAATTGTCTCCTTTTGGACATTGTCTTGATTAGATCTCGGATACACAGCAGGCAGACAGCCTGGAGTCCTTTTCTCGCTTCAGACAAGCTGGGAGTTTCAAATTTTCAACCACTGGGCCACTTAGAGAGTATTTTTTTCACCCAACTGAATTTTCCAAAAGAAAATATGTGATCGAGCACTTAATTGTGGTATTAGAGACTACAGGTTATCTAGAACAGGGCGTGCACCCCCTAGGGTGGTTGTGAAAACCACCATAAAATCATGCATTCAGAGTACTCAACCCAGAGCCCAGTGCGGCGGTTCCCACATGTGTGTGCAAGGATACAGCCAGGGAGTTTTAAAAAAGACTGAGCTTGTGTTGCACCACCAGAGACCATTTAAATTGGTCTGGAGTGTGGCCTGGGCTTTGGAAGTTTTAAAAGATCTCTAAGTAATCCTCAAGTGCACAGAAATATGGGAAATGTCGGTGGGTCACCTAGCAAATGATCCTCAAGCTAGCTATTCCTATTCCTAGATGTAGTTTGATAAAAGCAGTGGTACCAGAAGCATAGCCTGCTAATTTCAACGTCCCACATGTATATTCAGTTTTACAATGCAGGCCATAAGAAAGAGCAATTTTGTGTTTTGGTTAAGGTGAACTGTAACATACACTTTTCAAAAGTACCCATTTCCTCTATGTGACTAGTCTGATGCAACTTGACTACTGATCATCTCTTTTCCCATAGTGAAATGAAAAAAAGCAAATCATGGGTCCCACGATTATGAGCAGTTCAAGAGCAGACCTTGCACAATGTCAACAACTAAAGCGATGTGCTGAGGCCTTCAGTAATGATATGCAAGTCAGCAAACAGTGATAGCAGCTGCTTTATAGATGGAAGGAAATTGGACCTCGTTTTCATCCTCAGGTGATATACGTGTGTAATTCATTTCTCGTTGTAAATTTGAAAATAATCATCAGACTTAAAAAAGCAGAGTCTCTTATGTCGTGTATATAAGTAGATGTAAATTAAGTGATTAAAAACATGAGCACTGAGTTAGCCAAATAATCAACACAGCTGCAGCAAGAATAGAATCAAAGAGGTTCAGAATTCAAAGGCAAATTAAGAGGTCTCCCTACCCAGGCATCTCATCTCGCAGAGCAGGAAAACATTTATCAAAGTATCAGCAACTTTCCCAAGGTCACAAGAAGATTTAGTGGGAGAAGATAGAGTTGATTCTTCCCATTTGCCAAACCACTGAGCCTTTGATTATGTGATTGATGCTGACTTCCAGAAAAGGAGCCACATTGGATACTTAGAAGTTCAAAACCAGATTCCTTTAAATCAGAGAAGAAAGTGGTTTCATTCCGGTGGTGTCAAAGCAAAAACTGCACTGGCAAAAGCAAGAGAGACTTGAATAGTTTCCTGCGCGTGCGCATGTGTGCTGGGGGAGAAGGCCATCTGTGTTTGCTTCATGCAAAATGGTTTTACACGAAGGGGAAGTAAATGGTCTCTGGAAGCATGGAGCTCCAGCAAGGTGCCTGCCAGGTAGGCTCTTTCCCTCCCACAGACACTGAGAGATGGGAGGCTGGCTTTCCTGAGGGTTTCCTTTCACAGAGATGGCTACCAGATTCTTAAGAAAGATATTCCTGGATTGTATGACTGGCAAAAAGCTTTAACGAGATTGATAGGTCAGAGGGGAAAAGAAAAATGGCCAAAAAGTAAGGATAATAATAATAATTAATATTTTTTTAATTTTAAAAAGAGACTGAGTTACATGTTTAACTTTCTAATATCCCTCCATTAACTTGAGTCCTGACTAAAACATAATTTTTCCTATCGCGGTGGCAAAGAAAAAAAACAGGACAATCACAAGTGTTCTAGTCAGGAGCTTAGAGTCAGGAAGCAGCTTGTCTAAAGTTTAGTCAGAAGAAATTTTCCATTTTAATTCTTAATGATATCTTATATTTTCAACTTTATTCATTTGCATCAATTTTCTTCTTTTATTTTACAACAAATTATGGATTTGAAACAACAAAAATGATGCTTACTTAGTAGGTGTGGAATACGGCGACAAAATTGTTCCCAGTCTCATTCTCAGAACTGACAGGTGCCAGGGCCAGCCTTCGTCCTGGCCCCTCTGAGCCCAGTGACTGAAAGTCTTCAAAACAGCCAAGGATACTGTCAGTAGTTTTGAGCATTTCCTCTACAAGTTTGTATATGCATAAGATATGGCTTGTTACCATGCTAGACAAATCCAATCCCAGACCTGCTTTATTGTGGTTGCTAAAAATGACCTCCAAAGTACTATCCGTATCTAACATCCGGTATGGTAGCCAGCGGCCGATGGTGTCTGCTGAACACCGGAAAAGTGGCTCTCTGGTTGAGATGTGTTTTAAATATTAAATATCCACTGGATCTTGAAGTCTTAGTATGAAACAAAGTATATAAAATATTATCATTAACATCTCTTTCTTACTAACTAACTGTTGAAAAAAATGTTTTGGATAGAGGGAGCCAGATTAAATATAGTATTGAAATTAATTTTGCCTGTTTCTGTTTGAATTTTTAATTTCCCACTAGAAAATTTAAAATTTCATATGTGGCTCACATTATATTTCTATTGGACAATATAGGTTTAGACAATTAAATAAATATAAAAAATTAAATAGAGCTTGTCATGCAAAATTATGTGTAATTTGGATAACAAATTAAGTGATCTTATGAGTATTTTGGAAAGTAGAACACTGATGGCTTATTTAAATAAAAATAATTTCCATTTGTAGTTAAAGAAGACCTACGAAGAAGGTGAAGCTAATGGGAAAGACTTGAGTATTTTGAAACCAATCTTTGGTGGAAGCATTCCGATGAAATGAATCAAAGTCCATTACACATATAAAAAGAGGTTTTAGGAAAGGGTACCAGGGAAGCCCAGATGAGCAGCCACATGACCAAAAAGGCATTATATACACAAAACAGCTGCTGGAAGTATATCTGGGAACATTTGTTTCTTAGTGCTAAATGTGAGTAAAGAGTTTTGCAAAACCATATATGAGATACAAAGATGAACAAATGAGCAAAAAGGAAAAAAGACCCATGGGGCATGGACACCAGCGTGGTGATTGCTGGGGAAGGGGGGTGAAAGGGGACTAAATGGTAATGGGAACAACTCAATAAAGACTAAATTAAGATATCGTATATAGAAATTAAAGTCTATATGTTATGTATATTGTATGTAATATATAGAGAGAGGGAGACAGTCTGTACTAAGCTTTAGATTCCTGTTTCAGGCATGCAACTTTAGCTGAGACCTTGACAGGGAGACCAAAGCATGCACCTGTTGAATAAATTCTACCCTAGATGTCTGTTAAACGTGATACCCTTGTGCCCTTATAAAAAATAAAATATATCTATAAAATTGATAGTTGACTCCATCTTTGGCTTACAGCCAACATGAAGTAAAATGAGCCAGATTCATCCTGTGACCTGATACAACAAGAATAATGGACAAGTATCTGAAACAACAGTGTTCAGGTCACAACAGGCGATGACAATGACGCCTGAGAAATGTGAAACCGAAGAGGTCAGCTTTATGGTTAACACAGCGGAGTTCCTCGAGGGAGTTCCAAGGCCACACGGTTGGCTAGTGCAACTCAAGGGACCCAGTTAAACTCGCTGAATCAAGCAGGTGAAGCTCAGGGTTCCACTTCCCAGTTCGTTTCATGAGGCCCATGATAACCTGAAACCAAACACACACAGAAGTATTTAGGGGAAACAAATCAATATACATCGTAGACACAGATGCAGAAACTCGGAACAAAATGTTAGCAAATAGCACCCACTGACATAAAAATGATAAAGTTTCCTGACCAACCAGGATTTATCTCAGTGTAACATTTGTCAATCAATGTAATTTACTACATTAACAAAATCAAGAAGAAACAACAAAATCATCTCAGAAAAAGCATTTGACAAAGTCCAGTGTTCATTGCTGCTAAAAACTCTCAGCAAACTATGAGTAGAAGTGAACTTTTTCTAAATGAAAGAAAGCACCTGTGGAGAACATGCAGCTGGCATTATGCTTAATAATGAGAGACTTAATAATGCTTTCTCTCTGAAATGAATAGCACAACAAGAATGTTTTCTGTGGTTGCTTCTACTCATTATTATGCTGGAGGTGTCAGTGGGTGAAGTCACACACACACACACAGACACACACACAGATACAAAAAAGCCTCTCCTGCAAAAGGAGACATTACGCTGTCTTTATTGGAAGATGGCATCCATCAAAATAGATAATCAGAATCTTTTAAAAAGGCTCTGAGAACTGATAATAGCAAGGTTGCAAGATAAAAGATCTATTTACAGTCTGTCCATGTATCTGTGCCTCTGGTTTCACTTTGTTCCTCGGTTTATTTTGTTCATTAGATGCCACATGTGGGTGAGATCTTATGGTATTTGTCTTTTGCTTATCTCAGAGTTGGGGCGGGGGAGGTTTACTGGAAGAGATTAGCCAAAGAACATGTATGCCTATTCGGAGCCCATGGATACAGAAAACAAAGAGATAAAGGCAGGGGGCAGTCCAGGTGGAGGGGGCAAAGGTGGAGAAAACGGGGGGCATCTGCAATAGTGTCGACAGTAAAAAATTAAATTAAAAAGATCAGTATACAAAACCAATGGTATTTCTATAAACTAGCAATAAAAATCAGAGATAAATGATGTAATAACATTTACAAAAGCATTAAACAGATAAAATGTTTTGTGATAAACATATAAGTGATGGGGGAAAAACATTGAAAAAGGTAAAATCCTGTGAAGACAAATGAAAAATACCTATTTAAATAGAGATATTTGCTGTGTTCATGGGCAGGAAAATTTAATGTTTTTAGAATGTTAGTTTTCCCCAAATTGGCCTATAGTTTTAGGGCAATGCAAATCGTTATGTAAAAGTTGACAAACACAAATCTGTGTACATGTGAAAGTAACAAAAGTAGAAAAATTGCATTGAAAAAGAACTACATCGGAGAATTAGCAACCTGATTTCAAGAATGATAGAACTATAATAATCAAGCCTATGAAATATTGACACAAAGACATGAATGCCACAGAATAGGAGCATGCAACTCATTTTCAACATAGCAAAGAGGTAATTCTATGAAGGGGATGACACTGTTCAAGGAATGGTGTTAAAAGTCATGTATCTATATGTGAATAAGTGAATTCAATCAGTAATTCATACTGTATAAAAGATGACTCACAATTTATCACAGACTTAACTGTGAAGTACAAAACTACAAAATCTCTGAAATAGAGTGGGGGAACCAAGCCTTTTTCACATTAAGAAATGTTTCCTTTTTTACACTGAAAGCACAATCCCCATCAATAAGCAAGTTAATAATCTGGACTTCATCTAGTTAGGAAAAAAACCTGTTCTTTCAAGGGCAATGTTTAGATGTTTGAAAAATAAGCCAGAGTAGGTGAAAATATTTGCAGATTATGTATGTTAAAGGGCTTATATCCAAATACATAAAAAAACATTCTCAGAATTGAATAACAAAACAAACAGCCTAATTAAAAATGAGCAAATGATTCAGACGGTCATTTTACCAAAGCAAATAAAGTAACAGGCAGCAAGCTCATGAAAAGATGGCCTATAACATTAGTTATTAGCAACCTGGGAATGAACCCTGCAGTGAGATACCAATATACCCCCATGAGAATGGTTAAATTTAAAATGACTGAGTTTACCACGTGTTGCAGAGGGTGTGGAAGGACAGAAACTCCCATACATCGGGAAATGTAAAAGGACACAAACACTTTGGAATATAGTTTGACAGTTTCTTAAAGTGGAAGCATACGCCTACCATGTTAGTCCTGATTCTTTAACATGCATACAAGAAATATACGTCCATACAAAGACTCATACTCAAATGGTCCTATCAGCTTTATTTATAACAGCCCTAAACTGGAAATAAACCAGATGTCCATCAACAGGTGAATAGGTCAAAAAAACTGTGGTATGTCACGTGATGGAATACCACTCAGAAATAAAAACAAGCAGCTCATAGATGTTACAACCTGGAAGAATTTCAAAATAATTAAACTGAGTGAAACAAGCAGATCTTTAAAAGTTCATTCCATATGATTTCATTTACAAAATCTTAAACTAATCTACAGTACCATCAAGTACATCAGACATTGCCCACCAGACAGGGGTTAGGGACTGGTAAGAAGATGGAGGGATTGCAAAGGAGCAAGAGAAATACGGTGGGGCGATGGGTATGTTCATTGTCTAGACTGTTGTGAGTTACAGTTGTACACATATGTCAAACTTGTCAAATTATGTACTTGAAACATGTGCCGCTTATGTCAACTACAACTAACAAAATAAAGCTTTGAAAACATAGAGTAAGTGTTTGAGTGTACAGTTACAGGAACCGGATAGGGTGGGTGTCACAAACAATTACTGCAGTGACTTAGAAATTCAGTATCTCATAGACATACACATTTACTATGCCTTAATAACAAACGTGCTTTGGAAATTGTGGGTGAAACATGTTGAATCTTAAGCCACAAACACAATTCAATGTCTTTTATTTAAAAGAGAGCAAGAAATCTAAATTTGTTGCATGCCAGACTACTGTGCTAATTGGACCATAGTTTTTTAGTAGCTTTATCTCTTTCTCAGTTGGGTCACATTTGCCAAAAAATACAGTAGCATTAATAGCATATTGACTTAAATGTTTCCATAAGGTTAATGTAGACTATATGGTTAAAGGGATAGTCTTCTGCACTTCACAATTCTATCTTTTATTTTCACAGGGAAATGTTTTTTGTGAGAAAAAACAAAACCCACATGAAAAGTGATCCAGGTCATTAAAATATTTTATTCAGAACTTACATAGCATTTGAAACATTAGCCTCCAATTATTACCGCTAGTATCCAGTAAGCCTCTGTTTGAAGTAAATAAATATGTACATTAAATATATACAAGTGAAATCCCCAAAATGCTTCCTGTGCCCAGAATGCCTTCCCAAATACCACAGCTGAGGTCTTTTCTCTTAGTCCGTGACCACCGTGGGGAGTCATTTCTCAAGGCAGCCTCCCCATGTCAATGTCATGTCCCTTAACGGTTCCCATTCCTCTCTCATTTGTGTTTGTGTGTCCACCTATACAAAAATGTTCTGTAGCACTGAGCATCTCCATTTCAATGACCCATGGACGTGTCTGTCTTGCTCATTAGATTTTCACATCCCAAGTTAATGTAATCATGATATTTTTGCATAATCCCAATCTCCTATCTGCTATATGATAAATATTTAATAAAATATTAACTGACTTAATTCGTTTTGGGGGTTATTCCTGGTTTATAGCAAATCCTTGTAAATCCCTCTTTTTCCATTATGTCTGTTCTATAAATCTTAGTATATGTATATAAAATGCTGAGGTTCTAAATGTTCTCTGCTGATCTATTCAAATGATTTTAATCAATCTGTCACAAAAATCAGAATAGAAATTGCAAATATGTTGTATACTGTGTGTTTGATAGTATCAAGATGAGATGCCATGAATTGCTTGAATAAATCAAATGAAAGAGCCATATGGACTGTGAATTCTGATAGTAATTTAATCACTAAACGCAAGCCACACATTGATTTTAACCAACCTGATGAGACACCAAAACGCTTACATTTTTGTGATACGGCAGTGCCCAGATTGGGTTCAATAAATTCTAGTTGGATTAAATTCTGTACAAGACTGGTGCAATGCTTCGCCTATTTATTTAATTCAAACAAATGCCGACTGGACACTTTGTATTTAAAAATAATTTCCCAGCGGAGAGTTGTATAATAGGAGTGACTGGCTCTGGAATGGGCAGAGCTCCCGTAGGTTGCTCGGTTAACTGGCTGTGAACATGCAGATTTAGGCATAGATCATTTTTAATCAACATTTTATTCCAAGTATTTCTTGAATATTAACTTTGTTCAGATGCTGTTCTAGTGCCTGAATATATATATGGCAAATTCTCCATATCACTTCTTCTCTGCATAATTATGGATTCATTTAAAAAGTGTTTTATTATTTCAGATTAATAGTGTGGTGCTTTAAATTCCTCCCTTGTATTTCTAGCTACTTTTTGTTCCTTTTGTATTGTATTTTCTACATACATAAAGGTTGTGATTATCACATAATATCTTGCTCATAGCCACTTACTATTCTGGCCTAAAATTCTACATTTTAAAATAAGAATTACATATCGCTACCCGTGTTTCTTGTTGTTTGTTTGTTGGCATTTTCTAAGTTCAGTCATTTTGGGTTTCCCTTTTATTTTCAAACTTTTTTGTCATTTTTTTTCAGGTGTGTGTTCCTCTAACCCCAACCAACAATGGTATGCTGTTCCGGGAATTATATGCTAGAAAAAGTGAGTGGCTAGACTTAAACATCTCACCTATCATTTTGGCGGGTCCAATAAACAAGTATTGTGACTTTTTAGCACACGAAAGAATTACCCCAGGACTAGTGAACAGACCCTCCTCCTGGGTGAATTAGAGCTCAGCGGGACCATCCCCAGAACAATCACCAGGGAGCTGCGAGCCTTGGGTGTTCACGGGCTTCATTCCATGTGAGGGACACTGAACAGTGATGACAGTAGAAAGGGCTGGCGCAGCCTTCTCCTTCTCCCGTACATGTCCATCAGCAGTGGCCACTTTCACACGCCTGCAGATTCCCTCTCCTGGACTGGCTGAGACACTCGGCCCGCTAGGTCTGGGTGTGTGAAAGCTGACAGCTCTCGTCCAGCTCTTTTCTGAGAATTTCTCTGGATGGTAGTGAGCTAGTTTTCCTGGGGCAGCCCAAGTCCAAGGACTTCTCGGAGCCAAGAACCACCCTCCTTGCTTCATTTCAGAACAGTGCTCAGGGTCATCCTGTGTCCAGCGTTCCCCATTGGACTGACTGAGTTTGAATTCTCCCTCCGCCCAATCCTGCTTACTGTATTTCCCGCAAGAGCTGATCCTGAGAGTTGGTCCAATGAAATCCCTGCATGTAACTCTCTGTCTCAGAGTCTGATTCTCAGGTAAACTGGTGAGCAGCACCTTCTCTGCAGAAATATGAAGACTTAAAAAAAAAAGGCCTAGGCAGTAAGTCTTTCTGATTTCCAGTGGTGGGAAAATTTTCCTCTGTATATGTTGAGTTGTCTCATCAGGGAATACGAAAAGAACAACAAAGCTTTATATCAAGGCACCATCTTGGTTACATGTCCCATGATGTGATTTAACTGTGTCCCATTAATGGGTTAATGTGTTTTGTACTTCAATCTTGTTCACTTAGGCTACATCAGGAAAGGACATTTTGATTAGGTGAGCAAGCAGTTTGCTGGAAGAAGTAGGCTGGAAGAAGTAGGTTAGGGAAAAGGCTTCAATTAAACCAAACGCTTCAATTTACTGATATGTATGGCTTAGGCTGTTTCTTCAGTGCATGGTGTATAAGACAAATTTCTTTCTGTAAAATTTTCATAGGATTTAAAGAAGGGTTTTATTTACTCTTGTAACTTTTAAAGAATGCATATGCATTCATTTTAGGGACTCTATTGAACAATGTAGAAAAAAATTTTTTTTCTGGGATTAAAAAGAATGGTGAATAAAGATTTTGACTTTAGAAAGCATTGGGAAGAAATGAATTTCAAAGTATGAACCTTGAAGACTGTAGTGAGTAATCTCTGCTGACGAAGAATAAACAGCGTCTTAAATAGTGGGCCTTAAGAAAGGCCACAAAGGATGAACTGCCTAAAAGTATTTCCCTATATTTCCACCAATTAAAAAAATTAGCAATTCATTTCCTTGAGTTATCTTGAATTGGCAAAAAATATTATTTTGAAAATTAGAAAATAAATGTATACCTAACTGTAAACAAGTGAGCAAAATAGAACCAGAGACATGGAAATAAAACACAAAGTGACAGTAACCAAAGGGGAGGGGGTAATGAGGGAAAGAAGGGGAAAATTTGTCAAAGAACATGTGTAAAGGATCCATGGACAAACTCAACGGTGGGAGGGAAGAATTGAATGTGGGAGGTGGGGGTTGGTAGGGCAGGGGAGAGTAATGGGGGGGAAATGGGGACAGCTGTAATTGAACAACAATAAAAAAATAAAAAATAAAGATAGTTAAAACAAGAAAACCCTGTTAATTGGCCAATATAGTTCCATTTTGTCATATGTATACATTTATTAATTTTTAAATATTTTATTTATTTATTTTTAGAGAGAGGGGAAGGGAAAGAGAAAGAGAGGGAGAGAAACATCAATATGTGGTTGTCTCTTGTGTACCTCAGACTGGAGACCTGGCCAGCACCCAGGCATGTGCCCTGACTGGGATTTGAACCAGCAATGCTTTGGTTTGCAGGCCTGTGTTCAATCCACTGAGCTACACCAGCCAGGGCTTAATCTTCTGTTATGTATTTACTGAGCACCTAGTATGTGCCTTACATTGTGGGAAGCCTACCTGCTTAATTTCTTACTTCCCAGTAGTATTAATTATGATTTAAATTAAATAGATTTGTGGGCTTTGGCTTTAGTAAAGGAATATAAGAAAAGAATGATTTCAAAGCAATGCCAGAGCATGAGACATTTCTGGAATCATGGATTGAACATTATAGCTAGTGTCTCTGAGTAGCCATTAGGCAGCGAAAGACCAGAAGGCTGGTAACTGGAAATTAGAGAAGGGGGTTAGGGTTAGGATTATAAGAGGAAGGGCTGTGTGGTGTGATGAAATCCAAAGAAGACCATTTATAATTATAGGCTTTTTGTAATTAAAAGAAGATTCAGAGTTACTTATTTTACAGGTAATTAAACTAAGATACAGATAAATTAAGACTTGGACAAACTTATGCTGCCATTTAGTTCATAAACTGAATGAAATGCAAAAATCAAACTTTCAGTCCAAGAATTTTCCCTCA
>PVKM010023499.1:0-21118 GCA_004027735.1 Carollia perspicillata | reverse complement strand
ACTCATGGGAGAACAGAGGTTAAAACAATGGTTTTCAACATTGGCTGCATAATAGAATTTATTTAGGAAGCTTTAAAAATATGCACTATTGGTTCCCAACCCAAGAGATTCTGATTTCATTGGTCTAGGATACAGTCTGGACATCAGAACTGAGTCAAAGTTATGTTCAAACAGATACTCCTTGATTGCAGATGAGATATGGGGCCCATCTGACCTGCCAATTATTCACTTTTTTTCCAAAGTAAAGGCATGATAAGTGTTTTATGGGTCAGAGTGTTGTAGATATGGACACTGCAAAAAGGGTCAGCAATGAAGGTATATCTCCCATCATTTGCTAGTGATCCATAAAGAACAAATACGGCTGTGCCTGGAAGTACAGAAAAAAAGCCAGGTAGTAAGGGCTGTTTGTAACTGACCTCAGCTTTCATACTACTTCACACATGACACTATGTGCCTACAGTTTCATGAAGGATAACCTGAACTATTTTCTTTTCACCCAAACTTACCCTGTATTCTTAATCCTCCTCATGCTCCTACATACATGTACACCACATCCACATCAGCCAAGATACTTTTAATGGCAAATAATAGCTCGGAGACAGAACAGTCCAGAGTGTTTAATTGAGTGGTTCATTGACATATGCGCACAGGTTCATTCCCTCTGTTATGTGCTCAGGTGTTCCCCAATGGACACATATGGCTGCCTCAGCTCCAGGCATGAAGAGAAAAGGGGAAGAGAACATCTCTTTCAACGCATCCCTTCTTATCAGAAAGGAAAAAAAACTTTTACACACACACACACCAAAGACTTCTCAGAGATCTCATTGGTGTGAAGACTAAGTTATTATGTGCTCATTCCAAACAATCAACAGGAAAGAGAATAGGAAAATATGATCGCTAAAGCTGGAGAGTATTTACCCCACAGAACCAGGAGAGGATCAGTCACCGTCACATGCACATACACATACTCACATGCTTCCCTCATATTTTTGACATTGATATATTCCACCATTTGGAATATTTTCAATTGCACATAACAGATATGTATCAGCTAGCTATTATGAGCTGAAAAACACAAATGTGAAATCTCAGTGGCATAAAACAGAAACAATGTAATTCTCAGAAATCGGCAGGTTAGCATTAGACTTTAAGTTCTGTTAACCTCAGCCAGACTCACTCACACACCTGTGGTTCTCTTAATGGTCAGCTGATCGAGGCTGGGTTTAGCTAGGTGAGGCTGATTGAAGTCATGGACCTAGGTGGACTTCGCTCCTCGCTGTGGGTTGGACTGTGGCCTGTCTGTTCCATGTGTATTCACTCTGAGGCACATGCAGAGGAACAGGAGGTACCTAGGGAAGCTTTCTCATGGCAACAGCAGAAGCACAAGAAGGATGGGCAGAAATTGATGCCTCCTGAGGTCTAGACTCAGAACTGACACAGCACTTCCACCCCATTCCAGTGGACAAAGCAAGCTCATGGCCAAACCCAAAGTGAAGACATGAGGAAGTACATGCCACTTCTAAAGGGAAAAATGGCAAAGTCACATGGCAAAAAAGTTGGAATATAAGGAAATGTTAAGAACTGGAGCCAGTGTTTCTATCTACCACAGATACTAAATCTGACTTTGTTTACCAAAAACAAAATTATTAGAAATATATTGACTTACACAATTCATGCAGACTTAATGATCAGGCTTATAAAATAAATATCTCAGAAAATCCAAAAAGCCAAGAGCGGAACCATCATTTTTAGCAGCAATAATCTGTCAGGAGACCACCACCACTGCACACGCTGCCACTGCCACTGCCACTTCTGTGAAGGAACCCCAGCTGCCTTTTCTTTACTCATTCAAAATTTACAATCCTTGCAGAAGCATCCAATCAGCTTAGTGTAAGGCAGGCCCACGCAGTACTATCAGGATCAGGGAAGAAGGAACTTATCCCTTTATATCTGCATGTTGAGAGGTGGACACTGCTTCCATCAAAGCTACTCATGATTAGAGATTCTCTCACTATATGAGGGGATGTAGGCACCAGAGAGAAAAAGACACAATGTTAAGTGGCAGCACTAATATGATGGGAATTGTGTGAAGGGATGAGACACATTGCATGATAACATCAAAACACCTGTTACAAAGGGAGGTCCGTCATGCTCAACAACAAAGGGTAAATCATCAGGCCATTCATGATAAATCGTCAGCTGCTTGGCCAGCATTTGGTAGCAATACACATTCAAACAACAGTTCCTTTCAGATCATAGAAGAAAGAAATCTGTTAGCCTTGCAAACCTTTTTAATTGTTCTGTGCTGCTGAATGTACTCAAGGAAATTAATCATGTTCTCAGTTTTACACTCAACATTTAAATAATCTAATATACATGCAAAATACATATAATTACCTCATATTCAAACATGCTCAGGGAAAATCATTGAGCCTTAAACTGTCCTAACTTAAAAGGCATTTTTTTGATGCTGAGAGATCCACACTAATGTGATAGGTGTTAAATTCTACTTGTGCCTTTAGAAGATCTATAAATTCAAATAACAATGATTATGTTTCAATAATGTAAACTCCACTCAAGAAATACAGACTGTAGTATGAGATTAGGTTGGAGATAAATGGATTTGGAGGATCTCATTTTTTTCTCCCTAATTCGCTTTTGGATAGTACCTCAATAACAAATACATTGAAGAGAGCTGGTTTAATAAGTAGCAAGTTTTATTCAATGTTTATAGTAGAGCAAATGTACATCGCAAAACAGCCATTTGGTTGGTAAAGAGAAGTGCAGGAGGCACAGAAAGGAAGGTGAGAAAAGGGAAGGGAGGGAAAGGGGGAGAGTCAGGAAGGGAAGGCAGCTGGGAGAGAGGGAAAGGAGAGAGCGGCACCTGCCAGCCCCTCCCGCTGCGTTGGTGCACAGTGGTTCATTCGTGCCGGATTTAGCGCTGTAAGATGGTGTAGGATCTGTGTGCAGGAGGTCAAACATGTTCTCTTAAGCAGTTTTCTTCCTAAGGAACTGGAGCCACAGCTGTCAGATGAAACATTATGGCTCTCAGTTAACCACACCAACAGCTGTAGCCCGGGCTCCTGTAATCCCCAGCCTATGCTTCCCTCTACCCTTTTTTCTGGAAATAGAGCAAAGATACCCTCATCGCAGGTAACTACTCAAATAAACTAAAAAGAAAGGAGAGTAAGGAATGCAAAAACAAGGCAATATTCTTAAGACCGTGACTGCTCACCTGAGTAACTTTCTGGTGGACAGCTGTAGTTTTGTTTCTGTTGCTGCTCTCTTACAGGCATACAGCCCTCGCGTAAGTGCTCTGTCCAGAGTAAATGACTTTGGACAGTATTCAGGGAAGCCCCACTTGCTTTCTCTCCAGACTCTCCTACTAGATAGAGTGCCTGGGAAAGAAAAATGAACCATTATTTTCTATATGGAGAATAATAATAGACTTGGGCATCTCAAGACACATAATGAAGGAACTTGCCCAGAATGCCCCATAAGGTCATACCACAGTGGAGGGAAAACTGAACAAAATAAACTCCATTCAGTTGAACGCTCTGGTCAAGTCACGGCACAATCTGGAGTCTTCAGCAGTAAAATAAATGGCTTCCTAATTTAGGCTATTTTTAACTTTCTCCATTAAATATAAGTACTTCTGCATATATACACTTAAATAGGCCATCTAGTTCTAATTAGATCTAAATGAGAGAAGAGAAAATAGCTGAAGTGTCCACAGTTTATGCTCAATAAACTACAGTAATTGAATTATCTGGATATATCCTTATCTACAAGAAAACTTTCTATTAAAAATAATGTACTCTTTTTTTTTATCTAAAGCAATCTGAAGATTCCAAATGACTAATTACAGGGTCATTCCTTTTCCATTCCTCACTGAAACTAGGCAGACAGAGCTGAAAATCATTTCACTTCTAGCCTGGACAACTCTCCAACAAATTATGGTTTTCAACGGTCATTACTAATAATGAATTTTAGTTCTCAATTGCACTGCTGTTAAAAAAATAATAATACAATAATACTGATTTTAAAATAAAAAGAAACCTGCTCCCTTTTTAAAGTCCAGAAAATCATTTAAAAGTATAAAATTCTTACTTTCTCGTTTTTTGAACTTAGAGTCTCCAAAAGAATCTTTGTTATCATCCTGTTCCTTAATTTATTCCAATAAGTGTTTCTATAAGATTCAAATTTACTCAATTATTCGCATGCTTTACCTCCACTATTCAAAATCCTGCCAAATTCTAAATTAATTCTATTCAGCATTATTTTCTATAGTCAAACAATAAAAGAATCTTGTCTAAATGCTAATCTGTTGTTTATTCATTTTCCTTATACAGCTTCAGTCTCCCAGAATTTGACATTTCAATAAATCCTTAAAGGGGATTATACTGCTGCCTTGTTATATTTTGTTTTCTCCAAGAAAATAAATTAAGAAACTTCCCCACCTTCAACCCTTTAAAAATTTAAAAAGAAGCCTATCTTTCTTTCTCTAGAAAACAGGCTTTGAATGTGGAATTAGTTCCAAGCATCTGGAGTAAAGAGCAGTCCCTGGGTGACAGAAGATGAGTTCAATGGACTCGGGCAAAACCATTCCTATAATACATTTCCTTCAAATCAATATGATCACCCTCATTCTCATAGGATGCTGAAACAAAAAATCCCATATGTGCTTATACAATATTTAAAAAGATCCTTGGGTTTTTTTTTTTTCTGCAGCTCTACAGCCCTCAGGTTTTTCTGTCATTGAAAGTAATCTGTGCACAGTGGATTGAAAATGCAACCCATGATGTGACTCTTCTTGGTATTACAAATGGAGAAGACAAATTAAAATTTTCATCGTGATTGGGAGGAGGGGAAGAAAACTTACTATGCAGGAGCTAATTAATATGAAAACAACTAACTGAATTAAGAGCTCTACACAGCTGGCTTGCTAAAACAGAGCAGGCTATATGGAAGAACCAAACCAATCTTGTTCTGCTCATGCCCTCATTACCGAATGCAGTGAGCAGATAGACCCTGAGTCTTGGGCATTGCCTACCATTGTCTGTGCTTTTACACTTGTTCCATCAAGTTGTTCATACCCATCACACAGGGCAGATTTACTCTGTAGCTGCCACAGATGATAAGGGCCTCATTGCCTCTGGTACTCAGATGTTCACAGCATGTGGTCAGTCCCACCAGGGGAGCAAACCTCTGAAGCCAAGGTGTTTCTACAGTTTTAAAATCTGCTTCAGTCCGTGCAGTTGGTGAGTGCTAAAACACTAAGGATTTGTAAGAGTAGAATTTCCTTGAAGAGGACAGCTCAATATCAGCTCAACAAACTAACCTTTGCTTCGATCAAATGATGCACTGCAAAGCCAGTGTAAACCACCCTTTCTAGAACCATGTCTGTAAATTCAGGGATTCAAAATCCAGAAAAATGTTCAAAGTGGAAATCAATTTGCATCTCCATTTTCATGCTGCAGTGCCACCTGGTAAGTTCCTACTGGATGACCAAATATTTTACTACCACTTTCAATTCATGTCAGGCCGTGTCGTAGAGGCCAAGAGGTGAGGAAGCCAGGAGACAGCAGAAAACCACAGGTCTTACTAGAGAAGAAGAGAGTAGAATGTGGAGGTTTATAGCCCTTTGCTGACTTGGATGGAAATAGGAGTGTGAAGACTGATCAAGCCTAGGGAAGATAGAGAACACAGCATCACGTGAGAGGTACTCTAAGGTACGGGCCCCCAACTCCCTGGGCCACAGAGTAGTAGTACCAGTCTGTGGCCTATTAGAATCCAGGCTTCACAGCAGGAGGTGAGCTGCTGGCTAGGGAGCAAAGCTTCATCTGTATTCACAGCCATTCCCCACCACTCACTTTACTGCCTGAGGTCCACCTCCTGTCAGATGAGTAGTGGCATTAGATTCTTACAGGAGCACAAACCCTAATGTGAACTGCGTCTGCGAGAGATCTAGGTTGCAGGCTCCTTGTGAGAGAGAATCTAATGCCTGGTGCTCTGAGGCAGAGCTGAGGCTGTGATACGAGTGCTCGGGAGCAGTTGCAAATGCAGATTATCATTAGCAGAGCAGTTTGACTGTGCAGAGACCATAAGAAATCAAGTGCCTGCAGACTCGTATTAAAACCCCATCAGTGAGTGGCAAGTGACAATGAAGCTGCATCTGATGGAAGGCTTTATAGTGGTGAGTGAGTTGATGTGTTTCCATTGGACAGCTGCATCTGGTGACAGGCTTTAAGCCAGAATCCGACACTTACTTTAGTCTTCACGTGGCCCACTTTTTATTTTATTTACCCCTTCTGTCCACACCTCTTTCCCCTACTGAGCACTTGTCTCAGTCAGTTTTGGTGACTAGCATGTGGTGAGCTGTATAATTACTTTATTATATATTACAATGTAATAATAACAGAAATAAAGTGCACAATAAGTGTAATGCCCTTGAATTACCCTGAAACCATCCCCCTATCTCCTGGCTGTGGAAAAACTGTCTTCCATGAAACCAGTCCCTGGTGTCAAAAAGGTTGGAGACCACCGTCCTCAGGAATAGGAGGATATGGGATGCAACACTTCTACCAACATTTTATGTTTCCACCTAACTCAGAAATACAGTCTAGCCATGTGCCCAGGACAGGAAATAAGTGGATTAGGAAACTGGATTTCATAAATGCATGCCAGTCTTTGGCACGTTAGTCTAGAATTTAAACAGGCTTAAGTCTATCCATCCATTAAGGCTCTATTCAAATTCCACCCTCTTATGAAAGTTTTCAATTTCACCTCAGTCAGAGGAAGACCTGCCTTGCTTCTGGACATAAACCCTAATCTCTCTTTGGCAAATAACTTCACCTTGTGTTTTTTATTGTTATCTTACTGCTATCAAATTATCATATTGCTTTAATGTTTAAGAATAGAAGTTTTATGTCTTCACATAAATAATAAGCTGCTTACAGGTAGGGAGTGTTGATTCTAGTTCAGACACATATAACACACACACACATGCTTGTGCACACGTACCTTCTCTGTCTCTTTCTCATATAACATATTTTACCAGAATATGGTGAGTGAGAACATGAGGCTCAGAATCTGTAAAACAAATGTATCAATGCCCCAGCCCAGTAGTTCAGTTGGTTGGAGTGTCATCCTGTACACCAAAATGTCACCAATTCAATTGCTGGTCAGGGCACATACCTAGGTTGGGGGTTTGATCCCCAGTCAGGGCACATATGGAAGACATCTCTTCAATATTTCTCTCTCTCTTCCTCTCTCTCTAAAATCAATAAATGTATCCTCAGGTGAGAATTAAAAAGAAACTAACCTATCAGTGATAAACACCATTGGGGTTACAATGCAAAGTTCAATGTTTGGGGTACTAGAGAGCCAATAGATTTCAACCACAGTCCACATCCTCAGTTGACTTTGTGAAAACAGATATACACATAAAGTTATTTTTTAATAGCATATAGGAGTTTTCACATAAAATGGTAGTTTAATTGCATGGATTTATCTCTTGAAATACCTTTAGCATAACATCAAAGAATAAAAAACACTATAAACCTAACGGACAGAGAAAATAGAAAAAGAGATAATGGCAAACAAGATGTTTTCATTAAAACTCAAGATGGACAGTGGATGGGGAAGTGACGAATAACGTACATGAAGAAAGCTAAAACCTGCAACGCAGGATACTGATGAGAAGTAGACCGAGGGAGTCTTCAGAATCCTGGAAAGCTCTCCGGAAATGGAGGCACCAGGTACCTTGGGAGACAGAAAAGGATGAGACTACATAAGAATTCATTACACACTACATGCCTTCTCTATATTGTGCCAGGTGAGTTCTCTCTCCCACCCTTTCAAAAGAAGAGAACTGCACTCTCTACAGAAATTGAACTAAAGAAGGCTTGGGACTCAGAGACACTCTGGACTCAGCAGTGAGAGTAATGTGCTGTGTTGAAAATGAGGAATTAAGAGAATGCTGATTGTTAAAGAAAAAATTTATCCTGGCACTTGTTAAAGATGGTAAGGCAGACTTTATAAAGGGATACTATTACAGTGGGGTTTTGTAGTAGAGGACAGAGATTGAGCTCATATCCGAATACAACAAGCAAAAGTAGGAATTTATAGCCAAGGAACAGGGTTGGGGTTAGTGGATAGAAAATTACTGACAGAAAACATAAGTAAGGAGGGATTCTGGCTAACCCAACTTTAAAAGATTATTGCTGGGGGCAGGCAAAGGTGATAAATTATCAAAAGTGGAGGATAAGGATTTAGTCAGATGTCAAGGTGGTTGGATACCGATGTTGAAAGATGAGGAACTCTACCAGATGTCAAGATTGGGGGATTTTCACTGAACTGCTCACCCAGCAGGGGTTTTACTAAAACTGGACCAAATGGGGCAATGGAAAAGCCCAAAGATGAGGCCTGATCACAAAGAAGATTCAAAAGCACTGACAGAAGTTTGGTTTTTGCCACTATGAATGGTGAGGATGAGTGTTGGTACACAGGTCAAAGACCAAAGACTGGGGACAAGAATGGCATTGTATTTCTTAGCCTCATGACTAAAAGTGGGATGATAATGTCTCCAAAATTGTGAAAGGAACTTGTTTTTAATCTAGAATTCTGAATCTAGTTAAATTTGATTCGAGTGTGAGAATATACTCAAAACATTTTTAGATTGGTCTCAAAAAATATTTTTCATATTTTTTTCCTTAAGAACACATACAGGATGTGTTCCAAGTAAAGCTGTTAAGCCCAGAAATTACATCATGAGAGCTTGTTCCCAGCAGACAATTGTTTAGTCTTCCACAGTTTAGGGAAATTAAACCATAACCAATTATTTTACAAAGGAGCTTGGAATAAGAATTATAAATGAGAGGAGAAGGAAGTTCTATAGAGGTGGGAAATAGTACTTTTCTCATGTTCAAATTTTTTTTAAAAAACTCATATCTTTTATTAAACATGTTTTGCAAGAGCAGTGTCCCATAAATGCTTGTGTCAATATTCTCTTTAGATCCATTAGTTTCACTTTCGCTGGCACCAACTTTTAATACAATCACATACTTGTGTGATTGTTCCTGAGGCATAGTAACCTGATCATTTTTCTTTTAGTTTTTCCATATAAACATTTCACTGTGTTCCAGGGAGCATGAGAATAGGAGCCTGCTTTTAATTCACTTGCTATATTAGTTAAATCACCCTCCGTTGCATAATAGATACCTTACTCATGCTAATTTGGCAAGTAAAGGTATTCATTGGATCACATGGGTTAAACATTCATATGTGACTTGAGCGCAGGGCTCAGACTCTGTCAACATAACCAGCTCCTCTCCTTCTCTCCTTGTCCCCTAATATGATGACTTATTCTTAAGTTCCACAAAAAGGTAAGATAGATAATTTGTGCCTTTCATGATCAAGTCTATCAGAAAATAAAAAGCGTCTCTTTTAGAAAGCTCAACTAAGAACCCAAACAATCCACCTTGATTGGCACACTGGGAACAGGTACCTTTCCCTGAAACAAACATTATAACCTGGGAAATCAGGGTCATATTCTTCATGCTCCAGAGCCTCATCTGGACACTTGGCCAAGGATAGAGAATCTAATTCCCCACAGGAAAATTGGGGTACTTTTTCCAGTATATGGGAAATGAATGCTAGGCAAACAAAAATAGTATATATCCATTACAGTTTTTAGTACATTAAAAAATGCATTGTTCTACTGTCTTCATTGAGCAGAAATCCCATAGGTCTTACCCTCAGCCAACTTGAGGTTTCTCTTGGTAAAAAAATAAAATAAAACTAAGGATTAACACAATTTCCTTTTAGACTTACGATCAGATCTCATAGACATAGATTTTTCAATTTCTACATAATCACTTGGAGTCTTTAGAGAGTCTTGCTCAGTGTTTGTATTAGCACACTGTAGTTATGAAAGAAACTAACCTGATAACTTGTGGGTTGATAACTTGGGATTTTCCTTTCCCTGAGGGTCTGCATTTCTATCTGCAGCTTTCCCCTGAATATCTTCACACTCCACCCTCAGCTTTGAAGATGAACTATGAGGATTTTGCTTCACATCTGTGCCCCCTGGGCTGCTGGCCATGATCAGCCTCGGCAGGAAGCTGCGTGTATTGGAGAGCCCCGTCGTGCGTCTCTGCGACCAGACAGGGGAGCAGCTCCACATAGGCCCTCTGCATGTTCCAGTAAATGACTAAAGTGATGTGGTTTAATTGCCCTCTTTAAAAAGAAAGAATTTAATTTTCAAAAACTGGCACAAGGCTCTACTAGTCCCATACTTGTGTGAGATAAACCACTTTTGTCACGTTTAGCTACACATCATCTCTGGAGCACTGGGGTAAGTCATCCCTGTCATTGCCACCAGGAAGACCTGATTAGGTCTTCAGGGCTTCGTTTCTCTGGAAACAATCCATTCTCTGCCATTGCATCTGCACTTCAGAGATATGAGCATGGCTTTTATTTTTAATCTGTATATTTTCTTTTCCAAATGACAATTTATTACATTTGTTTATTGAGAACCTGCTAGAATTCAGGGATCTCTGTCTTTAAGGAGATCATAGTCTGGTAGAAATCCTGATTATGTTATTATGTTTACAATGATTTAGAAATGTAGTCCGGAATCTTAGAAACCATCACTGATGGCTAATCTACATAAAAAGTTATTTTTGATATTAATAGCTAGACAAGTTTTTGATACCTTTACTTACTCAAAGTATTGTTTTTTCCTGTTGAACAAATCCCTGTTCTTTGGTTTCATCAAATCATAGTTACTATAATAATTTGCAAATTTAAAAATTGAATCAATTTTTAACTTCCTTTAGGCACAAGCAGTTTCATAACTCTACATACCTTTAGTTGCTAATATCAAGCTCTCATAATTCTTTCCTGATAGAAATACACTGGGGATGGACAAAAAGGATGACACAAGAAGAGAAGCAAGACTTCTTTTTGGTCTTGTTTTCTGGTCATCTCTTGAAAGGGATTTCCCATGTACAGTTCAGATCTAGCAGCTAGAGAAGTAACTTGTGGAAGAAAATATTTAAGAGCTAATTGATTTGTTGTATATGACAAGTAATAAGAAGAAACATTTATGATTATAAATTACAGGATTGTCTGCCATTATAGATCCAAGTATAATAAGTAGATATATTTTCCCAGGGTTTAAAAGTACCAAGATGAATTTCCTGTATGGAACTTGCTTTTGTGTGCAGCATCCAGTCTCTCCCATCATGTGTAAAACAAGGGGGAAAATCTGAGCTGAACCAAAGCTGCAAGTTTCTCTGATGTCTTGACCCAAACAGCTTTTATTCTCCTTGCAAAACCATCTCAATGCTATAGCCAAAATAACTATCTGCAACAGATCTGTAATTCTTTGCAAGGTTTTTAAATACTTCCAAATGTAGTTTAACCAGCCAAGGAAGCAACAGGTCAGATTGGGATTTGAGGAGACTCTAGGAATTACATGTCCACTTCTGATTGTTTAACACATATGAAATTGTCTGGAGAAGGCTGGTGGTAAAGTCAATTAAATTACAAGACAAACCATTGGACAAGTCTACTTGCACTAGACTTTTGAAAAAGAATTCAAATGATGAAAACATCTTCCACTACCATTTGTTCCACCAATCCCCAAAATCTTCACTCAAATATTAGGATCCGTTGGATATTATTTATCAGTTATATATTTATCAACTTGAGTGTGCTCTGAAAGGAAAATCAATGCACAGGGAAAAAACAGTGTTAGCTGGGCCTTTCAGTCACATATCAGGGAAACCACAAAAGTCTTTGAGAATCTACACTGAGTGTAGAATTTAAAACTTTCACTGAATTCTGGAAGGCTGAGAAAGATGTAGGAAATGAAATGCTAATAAGTGAGAAAGTAGAAACATACATTGAAATGCAACTACTTTGAGAGCCTATGTGACAGAATAAGGAAAGAAAAGTCATCAAGCTCAAGACACACTTAAAAAGTTTTAATGTAGCTGGATTTTAACATGAGAGTGAGTACTTGGGTTTAAAAAAATATAGGCATACCTTGGAGATACTGCAGATTTCATTCTGGACAACTGTAGTTAAGCAAGCGTTGCAATAAAGCAAGTCATAATCTTTTTGATGGTGGAAAGTCTTGCCTTCAATTTGTTAAAAACACATCTGTGAAGTGCGATAAAGTGAAGCAAGATAAATCTCTCAAACAAGCAGCAGCTGGCTTCAACGAGCCCTATACCTCTTATTAAGTTGTCCCAGGCCTGGTACTAGCAGCAGCCAGTGTGGTTCACAGCTTGGCCTTACCTGAACACCTCCAAGCCCAGCACAAGTAGCAACCATATGCAGATTGCTTTGCAACTTATGCTGTGTATTGTGTCCCAGACAGGACACAATCAATAGCTGACCTTGGATTTACCCACAGCAATCAAGGGTCAAGTACAACAGGAAGGTGTCACAGCTCACATGGTGGGCACACCTTGAGTACCCAGCTTAGGTAATTGGGAGGCTGTTCCACTGGACCCTGCAGGACACCAACTACATTAGGCCACACTACCAAGACGTGGAGTCAAAGCAGCTCTACCTAATACATAGAAACAAACACAGGGAGGCTGCCAAAATGAGGAGACAAAGAAACATGACCCAAATAAAAGAACGTAACAAAACTCCAGAAAAAGAACTAAACAAAATGGAGACAAGCAATCTATTAGATGCAGAGATCAAAATACTTATCTTATATAAGAATGCTCACAGAACTTGATGAGGACCTCAACAGCATAAAAAAAAAAAAACAGTCAAAAATGAAGGATACACTAATTAAAATAACAAACAACTTACAGGGAATCAACAGTAGAGTGGATGAAGCCAAGAATCAAATCAGTGACTTTGAATATAAGGAAGCAAAAACACCCAATCAGAAGAGCAAGAAGAAAAAAGAATCAAAAAAAAAAATGAGGATAGTGTAAGGAACCACTGGAACAACTTCAAACACACCAATGTTTGCATCATGAGGGTGCCAGAAGGAAAAGGGAGAGAACCAGAAATTGGAAACCTATTTGAAAAAATAGTAACATAAAACTTTCCTAACTTGGTGAAGGAAACAGACACACTAGTTCAGGAAGTGCAAAGTTCCAAACAGGATGAACCCAAAGAGGACCACGCTAAGACACACTGTAATTAAAATGCCAAAGGTTAAAGACAAACAGAATCTTAAAAGCATCAGGAAAAAAGCAGTTAATTACCTACAAGAAAGCTCCCATAAGACTGTCAGCTGATTTCTCAAAAGAAATTTTGCAGGCCAGAAGGGATTGGCAAAAAATATTCAAAGTGATGAGAATCCAGGACATACAAACAAGATTATTCTGCCCAGCAAAGCTGTCATTTAGAATGGAAGGACAGATAAAGAGCTTTCCAGACAAAAAAAAATTGAGGAATTCATCATCACCAAACTAGTATTATGTAAAATGTCGAAGGGTCTAATTTAAGAGTAGAGGAAGACCAAAAATATGAACAATAAAATGGCAATAAATACATATCTATCAATAATTTATTCTTTAAAAAAAAGAAAATAAAGAAACAAAAGTAACAGAAACAGAATCATAGATTCAAAAAACATTTTGATGGTTGCCAGATGGCATGGGGCTCATGGGATGGGCACAAAAGATGAAAGGATTAAGTAGTACAAATTGGTAGTTATAAAATAGCCATGGGGATGTAAAGCACAGCATAGGAGAGTAGTCAAAGAACTTATATGCATGACCGATGGACACGGACAGCAGTGAGGGGATTGCTCGAGGGAGTCAGGGTGCTGTGTAGAAGGAGGCAGGGAAGAAAAACTGAGACAACTGTAATAGCATAAACAATAAACTATAATTTAAAAATAAATAAATAAAATAAAAAACCAAACCAAAAAAAAAAAGTATGCCTATACCCATTTAAATTTATTTTCCCAGCTCAGTCCACTGAAAGGGCTGAGAGGCCAAAGCCCAGAGCAATTACACCATAGGAGCAATTAGTACATCTGCCACCATATCTTTATTTCTAAATGCCATTCCTTATGAAAAGGAATCAGGTGTCCTTGGAGGCTTGGCAGATTCCAGGGCTGAAACAGGGAAGGCACAAGATGAACCTGAACATTTTGTGCCAGAAAGTAGGGAACTGCTAAAAACAAACTAAAACTAAAACAAAAAAAGTCAATAGGATACATAGAACCAGCTCAAAGGAGTTCCCACTTGACAAGTCAGAGACAATTTGAACATCACAATAAATGAGGATGGTAACACATCATTACACACTGAATAAAATAATAACCTATGAATTCATATTGGTAACAAATCATTGATAAATAAATAGATAGATAACATAGATAGATCTTTCTGTCTATACAGTACTAATAAATCTGGAAAGATCCAATTAGAAAATTACATGCAACCATCATGATTATTTATTTAGGCAACATCAGTCAATAAATTAGTCTAGGGTATTAGGGGTAGGGGTTACATTTGATGAGAAACAAGATATTTTTATAGTCCCACCCCATAAATTATCATAACTATCACCCCAATAGCAGAACACTACCAATAACCTACCCAACAGTAAGCCAGGCTGTGGCCCTGCCCAACTTTACAGCACAGCCTATGGTCCCACCTGATCACACAATGTAGCCTCAAGCCCTGTATCCAGTCAATACCTTGCCTGTGGCCCCACCTAAATGCAGAGTCCAGCCAGTAGCATTAACCTGCCAGGAAACGCAGCTTGTGACCCTGCCCAACCACAGATGACTGCAGAGCCTAGCTACTTGCCCTACCTGACAGTGGAACACAGCCGACAGCCCTGGCAGACTAGGGCCCACCCAGCTCCCCACTTGATCATGGAGCACAGCCAGCGGATTTACTTAACTGTGGATCCCAACCAGCAGCCAGCAGTAACTCCCCTGAGCTCAGAGCATGCACAGTGGCCTCACCCAAATTTATTCAAGGAGGTGAAAGATCTGTACACTGAAAACAGATACTGATTCAAGAAACTGAGGTAGACACAACTAAATGAAAAAATAGTTCATGTTCATGGATCAGAAGAATTAATATTGTTTAAAGCTTGTTAAAACTTCCACACTACCTCAAACCATGTATAGATTCAATGTAATCCCTGTCAATATTCCAATGATATTTTTAAAGGAATGAAAAAATTCTAAAACTCATGTAAAACCACAAGTACCCCAAAATACTCAAAGCAATCTTGAATAAGACTGAAGGTAGAGGCATCATACATCCTGATTTCAAACTATATCACAAAGCTACAGTGATCAAAACAGTCTGGTATTGGACTGTATTCTGACACATAGACCAATGGAATAGAACTTAAAGCCCAGAAATAAGTACACACGTACACTGAACTAATGTTTGACAAGAGAAACAGGAATAATCATTGGGGAAAAAATTATCTCTTCAATAAATGATGCTTAGAAAACTGAATATTCATATACAAAAGAATGAAAATGGACAACTATCTTACGCCACTCACAAAAATTAACTTGAAATGAATCAAAGACCTAAATGTAATACATAAAATTGTAAAACTCTTAGAAAAAAACAAAGAGGGTAAGCTCCCTGACATTAGTCTTGGAAATAATTTTTTGGATATAATGCCACAAGTACAAGAAAGAAAACCAAAAATAAGGAAAAGGAGTAGATCAAACTAAAAAACTTCTGCACATCAAAACAAACCATTAATAAAATGAAAAGACAATCTAAGGAATGGGAGAAAATACTTGCAAATTATATATCTGATAAGAGGTCAAGATCCAAAATATGTAAAAAACTCATACAACTCAATAGGAAAATCATCATAATCATCATCATTATCATCATCTGATTTAAAAATGGGCAGAGGGCCTGATTAGACATTTTTTCCAAAGAAGACATACAAATGTCCAACAGGTACATAATAAAAGTGCTCAACATCACTAATTAACAGGAAAATGCAAATCAAAACTACATCCACATAAGATATCATGTCACCTTACACCTGTTAGAATGCCTATTATTAAAAAAAAACAGGAGATAAGAATTACTGGCAAAATGTGGAGAAAGGGGCAAACTTATGCACTGTTAGTGAGATGAAAATTGCTACAGCCACTGTGGAAAACCCTATGGGACCTCCTCAAAAAGTTAAAAATAGAACTATCATATGATCCAACAAATCCACTTTTGGTTACATATCTGAAGGAAATGAAATTACTATCTCAAAGATATATCTGTTGCCCCATGTTCAATGCAGCATTATTCACAATAGCCAAGACATAGAAACAACCTAAGAGTTCATTGACAGATGACTGGCTAAAGAAAATGTGACTGATATATATGCATATATATGGGGAACCCCACCAAAATGGAATTATCTTCTCTTCTGGAGGGCAGGCCCCTTTGTAGTACAGAACTTCCCCACTAGGTGAGTGTTCTAGATATCACTGTATCAACTCGTGTTGTTGTGAGAAGCTGCATTTGGCTTCAGTGAATCTTTTTTTAAGACTCTTTCAATGCATTTGCCCATTTCATGATGGGTAATTTACAAGTGCATCTGCCCACACCACAAGGAGTGTTCAGTGGTTTTTGACCAAAAACAGCATGACCCTGTGGCCCACCCTCCCTATTCACCTAATCTTGCCCTGAGAGACTTTTTTCTGTTGCCCCAGGTGAAAAAAGGGAAACATTTCACCAATGAGGAAGATACTAAAGAAAAAACAGCAGAAGTACTAAAAGGAATCAAAATCGACAAGTTCGAAACTGTTTTGAGCAGTGCCAAAACACATCTCCTTATATGTATTACATCAGATGGAGAGTACTTTGAAGGTGACTGAAGTTTAAACATGTAAGAATAAATACATAATTTTCAATAAATAAATTCTCGGAGTTTTTGGTCCTTCCTTAAATTAATATGTGTGTGTGTGTGTGTGTGTGTGTGTACACACGATGCAAATATATATATATAAATATAAAAATATATATATAAAATATATATATAAATATAAATATATATGTAATATATATAAATATAAATATATATATATATTTGCATTTCCACCAACAATACACAAGCATTCTCCTTTTTCCACATCCCTGATATCAGTTGTTATGTTTTGTATTTACACACACACAAAGGAACATTTTTCAGTCATTAAAAAGAAGGAATCCTTAATCTTAACCTTTTTAATCCTGACAAATACTATATGAGTTTACACATGGAGAATCTTAAAAATTTGAACTCAAAGAAACAAAATGTAAATTGGTAGTTGCTAGAGGCAGGGAATAGGGAATTCTATTTCAGTGGACATAGAAAAAAAAATTTTTAACACAACAGAATCTCTCTCTCTCTCTCTCTCTCTCTCTCTCTCTCTCTCTCTCTCCCCTCACCCCTATTTCTAAGGCCTTTCAACTGCTTTAATGAGGTCCCAGATTATGCAGGATAATCTCTCATAGTTAAAGCCAACTGAATAAGGATTTCAATTACACCTGCAAATTCCCTTTACAGCAATAACCAGATTTGTGCCTGAATAACCACAGATGTAGTTTAGCCAAGTAGACATAAAAAAATCATATTATGAAAAATCATATATATGAACAAGAAGGTTAAGAAACATTATTTAAAATTAGAAACAACAGCCATTCATTCAATACTTCTATCATAACAATAAAAGTACAACAATAAAAGTCAGTCAAACCTAGATTTTTTTCCTCGTAAAAGAATAAAGATGTTTCAAAAGGCACAAAACAGACATTTATGATGAATGTAATTTTTTGAGACAAAAGTAAGAAGTTATCAAAAAACAGTCAAACATAGCCATTTACAATACACTGTTTGTGCTTTCAGAAGGAAAGCTTTAGCTCATAAGTCAGGTTCACCATGATAAAGAACCAAAACTTGGAAAATATCGAGCATCATAAATGACACAGTGGCTGAGAAACTAGAAGTTGTCATATTTATCATGATTCAAAACAAAACAACTCTCAGTCCTATGCTTTGAAGGGACAGAAGTTGATAAAACATCAGTGTTTGTCTTATAGCCTTCCCAGGTTTAGAAGAAGAGGCCCTGGAGGATAAGCAAAGCCCTCTTTACCCCATGATTCAAGGACCAAGGCATTTTGTCATGGTGTGAGAGACTGATTCTAGCTGTTGGGTAGCACCCGTCTGTCCAATGATGGAGGTGGACACAGTGCCTTCCCAGGACCACGACTCAGTTCCTCCTTTACTCCAAGGCTGCAGGGGCTTCCTGGGAGCCTTTGCCCCAGTGACCATTCTTTACAAGCCACAGTTCCTCATCTTCTTTTCTTTTTTTAAACACTTCACATTGTGGGGAGAGGGGAGGGAAGCTGCATAGCAGCTTGTGTGAGTCTCTTTTATGAGAACGAAAGGAAAGAGCGGGCATCAATAGTACTTTTGTATGGATAATGTTCATGAACTGAATAAGTGTTCTCCTTGGGAAGTTGAAGATATTACTTAAACATTTATTATGCAGAGAGAAAACTCAAGTTGGCTTCTGCCACTAAGGAACTTTTTTTCCCATTAGATTGTTAGTTACTCCTCACCTTGATGAAGACATTTCTTAATAAAACACTGCAGTATTAAGAATATGCTGTCAGATTATTATCATTGGGATGTCTCTGTATATGGTATATATAGTAATCCAAAGTATTACTGGTTCAGTGAACAAGCCAAGGCCAGGAAGATCCTGCTGAGGTGATAGTATTGGGTTAGCAGTTGGTTCACTTTCTAAGAGGCCCATTCCTACCCACTGTCCTCCCTGGTGAGATTGGATTTGGCTTCAGGGCCTGTGCATCAGAAGGCAAGAAAGGCTCTCCCAGAGCTCAGAGCTGAACTTCAATTTATCATCCAATCCGGTCCTCTGATGGGGGAGAGGAGTAAGCCTAAAGAGATGGAATTGCTAAGGAATTACTCCTGCAGTAGATTCCCTTACTACCACCACCAAAAATACAGAGCTGGTCACAACAAGAAATAAGTTTTTCCCACTGACCAGATAAAGGAGTCAGCATGTGAGATTCATAGGAAAGATGGTAAAGAACTCACAGCCCTGGCTTTGTAGAGAAAACAGGCCACAAAGAGTTTGAGTCAGGATCACTAGGTAGTCACCAGGACAGTGAGCTGCTGGCACAGCCCACCAGTGCAGACAGCAGCAGTGGGATGAGTTTCATACAACGTCCTGGAGAGATGGGAGAAGCGGGGCTATGGCAGACAGAAGCAGAGGCACAAACAGTGGCACTAACCTTATGTAAAACCTTTTCCTTGGGGTTTCCCAGAAAAGGGGAAAGGAGAAGGCTAGGGTCCAGGCTTAAGTACTTGCTGAGCCCTTTGAGCTCACTGCTTTCTCGCTGCCGTTGACTGGAGTGGGTTAGTTGCTGTCAGATCCCTGAGAGTTTTCAGACTCTCTTCGAGCACATCTTACACAAACACACACACACAAACACACACACACATACACACACACACACACGATCAGATATCCATTGCATTGAACTGGGTTTGACTTAAGAATCAGACTGGGTCCATCTTAAAAACCGGACTGGGCCCCTGTCCAAACTGAGTCTGACTTAGGAACTGAACTGAGTCTGACTTGGAAACTGAACTGAGTCCAGTATGAGGCCTTAGATGAAAAAAAAAATTGTCTTAAATCTGAACAAGCAAATTAACCTTCCAATGATCATCTTGGATTACGGTGTCCACAGTGGAGAGCTTTTAACCTACGTAAGCTTATTCACTTTCAAGATGCCCTAGAGAAAAAGGGGTCTGAGCCGCATACTTAAAATAAAGGACAGAGGAAAATTATTTTTCCTTCACTACAGTTTATGGTGACTAAAGTGAGACCCTCTGGGACACCCCACTTGCTCCAGCACCTGCAGATGGGATCCAGGGAGCAATGGCAGAAGCCAGCAAATGTGAAAAATATTACCAAAGTCAGCTGCTCCAAATCTCAACCTGTGGAGCCTGGTCAAGGCAGGAAGGTAAATTTTCATGTTATCATCTTCCTTTCCAAATATGGATTGGCAGGAAAAAACACCTGTACGAATTAGGTCTTTGAACTGTGACTTGTGAATTTGCTTTCAGGTACCCATTGCTTGTTGATCCTTTCTCTCTCAGCACGGCTCTTACCTTCTTGTTTCTCTTACTTTGCATCCTGAGAATTCGGCACATCTGGTTGTTGGCCCCCAAATTATGGCCATGTGGAAATGTGGGCTGCATGTCGACTGTGAGTTGGGTCCAACTGACTGTTTCCAACTCCTGGACGAATTGTCTAAATCTTTATTTCTTTTGGTTATCTTTGGAAGTGGTTCTGGATCTTGAGAGGGTAGTATCCTTTGCATCTTCTTTGGGGATGCCTCTTGCATCCATGGGATTGTTCAGTACTGCCAGGAATATTTACTGTGTATTACACCTGAAACCTGACAAGATATTTGAAAGGATTTTTTTTTTAAGTGTCAATAGCTTTGTGGTCCAAAGTTGGCCAAATTAGAAATTGACATTCAGGGTCTGGTAAGAATTTTTTGTTTTAGACCCTTTCCCCTAAGCCAAATGAAACTACATATCCAGAGGGGGAAATATTCCAAAGACAAGCAGCTTTAAATCTAGAGCATAGGAATGTTTTGATTTCCATCTTAGTTGAAGATTTTTCTGACATAAAGAAGCAAATTGAAGATAATGTGGTTGGATGGGTGAATCAACCTCAGTATCTTTTAGGTTGCAACCCAATTCTCTCAGAAATTAAAAACAACATTTCTCATCTTGTAAAGACTCAAATTGTAAGAACAGAAACTGTGGATCTATATCCAATCAATAAAGCCCTTATGTTGCTCCTGCCTTTTCTCTATAAAAGCCTTTCCCCAAGATCCTGTCAGTAGAGTATCCCTAGCCATTTCTGATTTGGCTCTGCCTGATTCAAATCAATTTTTGCTCAAATAAACTCTTAAAAATTTTAATATGCCTCAGTTTATCTTTTAACAGCATCATGTTTCAGTCTTGCACAGTAACCACCACTTTTTAGCAACTGTGTTTCACATTTTTGTGTCTCATTGACATTTGAGCTTGAAAGCCTCAGCTGTGTGAGTGC
>PVKM010023498.1:0-21132 GCA_004027735.1 Carollia perspicillata | reverse complement strand
GTGACAGCGGGCAACATGCAGTACAGTAGCACTTCCTCAGCCTCCAGAGCTCTTAGTGTCTCTTGCAGCTCTCTGTCCTTTGAGGGAGGCGGCTGTACACATGGGTGTCATTTCGTGTGGGTGGTAAAATGGAACCCACTACATGGAGACAGACTGGGAGCCAGGAAGGAGAGGCCCTTGTAATAAAGCACCGCTTGAAGAAAATTCGAGCACATCTTGTAAACCAAAGTATATAGGTCTTTAAGTATTCTTTGTATGAGTTTCCCTTGCATTATATTCTCGTGTTTAGTACAATTAGGCATTAAGCTGGAAAAGAGTGAGCTTGTGGCATTGCTGTGTCTGTGACAGATGTCAAAGAAGTGGCGCTCCCTGCCTGGCGGCTAGCCCATGGTAGCAGGAGCAATTAACCCACGGGAAGGAAACTCTGGAGTCTGCTGGGAATTTCCCTTTTCTTTACTAGCTCTAGACAATCTATTCTTTAATTTCACTAACTGTAGTCAATTTCCTTCACACATGACTCCATGCAAAACTATCAATAGCTTCTAATTACCTAGAATAGGTAATTTTTAAACTGCATTTTATGAGGTCATACAGTTCTCTCAGTGTGACTTAGGGCCACCTGCAGAGAGGCTAGCTGAGAAGGCAGGTCTCTGTGCCCTAATGCCACTTTTGTTAGTTGCCCCCACTCTCTCTCTCCCTCTCTCCACCCTTCTCTCTTCCTCCCTCCCTCTCTGTCTTCCTGATAGTTTGTGGTTCTGCATAATTTTGAAATAAGCTTTTGAAATGACACCCCACCAGGAAAAAAGCAACAACAAAATAAAACTTTGAAAACCATGTACTAAGAGAGTAATAGATAAATTCTTTAGTCAGGCATCCAAAACTATAAATAATCAGAGGTAAATACAGGGGTGGGTGAAGTAGGTTTACAGTTGATCCTATGGAAAAATAATAAATGATACAAGAATAAATTATTTATCTGTTTACCACACTCACAACTATAAACCTACTTCTGCCCCCCTTCCATATTTGATACATTGTACTCATTATCTCTTTTAACGGCAGAATTCTATTATTCATACACCTATAAAACCCTGCGTAAACAGCATTATTCATTGCTGACAGATTACAACTTTGATTTCCTGCCTCAGGTTTTGTTCACATTACTTTTTTACTTGATGGACTCTATCCTCTAAACTTATTTATGCTTTCCTTATGCTGCCCTCTATTCAATGTGACCACCTTTTTTCTTTCTTTGGTGTTTCTCTTGCCACTTTTCATGTACTTTCTTGCTCTTTATGTCAAATAGGATGTTATGTAAAAGCATCATTATTATGGTTAATTTTCTCTCTCTAATTTTAATTACTGTCAACTCTGGACCTCAATTTTTACATGCCTGTCTCCCTTTTATTTGGTGTTTTTATCTTGGAAGCAAATACACCTTCCAATATTTATACTGTGGTAGTCAAGCCTAGACTTTCAAGCTACATGAACATGTATACATAATCAGTGTTTTATTAATTTACCTGAAAACTGTCATCTGTATCAGAGGTCATAACACACCAGATTGTGTTTAGAAAGCCTAAAATGAAGACAAATGGTACATGTGACCTCCAATAACATTTGGAATAAAGGCATTATTACAAATAACATCCATGTTAATAATACTGCTGAGTGACCATTATCAGTGTTGCATATGAAGGATCTCTCTGCTATTCAATGAAAGTTCCCAGTTCTGATTTTAAGCAGGACATGGTTCTTCTCATGTATGCTCATCACACAGGAAGTAGTAACACTAAACCCACTAAAAGAACAATGCTATTACTACAAAGACCTTAGATATAAAATATTCTGGTTTGAGGTCATTGCATAGCAGCAAACAGCAAGTCCTAAAACTCATTTGTGCTTGGCAATGAAGATTTTAAAGTCTGAAGCCCACATCCCGGCACAGACAAATGGTGCAACATGTTGAAAAGTGCATAGGAGGACTTCCAATCTTTGGGAGAAGAGCCACTTTTCCAAACAGAATATTACCAAACTAAAATTTTCCCCTATCTAGTTTTCAAGGGTTATCTCTAATTCCTGATGAGGGATAACAGACACCCGAATATTATGTGTATTCTTTATTGGTAGTTATAAATAACTTTAAATACTAAATGATATAATTATAGGTATATTTATAGCCATAATTACAGTCACACTTATAATTGCTGTATATGTATAATTACAATTAAATTTATTATTGTAGTTACATTTATAGTTCTTGTTAAATTTCAAACACCATGCCAGAAGGCTCTGTAACTTGAATTAGTGAAGCCCTAGCATGGAACTCAGCACCTATAACACAGTGAGTTATACACCAATGTACATGAAATAAAATAGTAGCTCTCTTTACCAAAAGTGAACTGTATCATCATCACTATAAAATTTTGTCATTCTGTAAAAAAACAATAACTTGAGGTATTTAGAAAATATTGACATTAGAACAAAATGAATCCTGTCTATTTTCATCCTGAGGTCTAGTGTTCCAGATATACATGGTCAGACAAAGAATAAGTAAATAAATAATTTGGTCTTATCAAAACTTATCACTCTTGATAAGCTACATTTTATCCTAAAGAATTGATTTTTATACCACCTCCATGTGTTAGGAATCAATAAAAACAGTTAAATGAACAAATCACAAGACTCACAATGGTAATATTGACATACATGTAGATAGATACAGAGATAGAGAGATAGATATGTACACCTTCAATTATAGATAATGAGTAGTATCAGTATCAGTATTCTTACTATTAATCTCTCTGGCAGTTCATGAAATTAGCTGTCTCATGGAGTTATATGGATTTTTATTTATAAATAAATGTCATCCATCAGCTCATATTCTACAAAGCAAAGTTCCAAAGTGTTTAATTTGTGTAATATAGTACTTCTTTAACTTCTTTAACTTCTTTAACTATTACACAATTTGTGTAATATAGTACTTCTCTAACTTCTAGAGGCCACTGGAAGTTTCTGGGAAGTGGTAAAGATTGAATCAAAAGAAGGAGATGGGAAAGTATGGTGACAGAAAAGGACAATTATAAAAACAATTTTTACATGCCAGGTAATCATAACATTCCTGCATGTAGTATGAAAAACAGAGGCATTTACTACAGATGATACAAGATTGTACATAGGACAATAATGCCTCAGTCCCCTTCAAAGTTGGCATTTTAAAACTTCATGCCATTCTAATCACCATCAGTTGCCCTATTATATTCTCTTGAATCTCATTGACTATAGGAAATCTCTTCCCTTCCAAAGGTGATTTTAGTTTGGGGAAAAGCCAGAAGTCACAGGGCCCCAAATCTGGGCTACAGAGGGGACTGAGTCACCTGGATGATTTGATATTTTGCCAAAACACTCTGCGTGAGGTGTGATGCGTGAGCAGGTATGCTGTTGTGATGATGCTGCCAATCACTAGCTGCCCAACACTGCAGCCTTCTGAATCATCCAAATAGTTTCTGTGGAGGAATCTTCAAGCTTAACACAAAATCTGATGTAGATTCATTGCTCTCCTCACTCAGTCATTTTGCATGTGATGGCCACACAGTACACATGCTCACTCAATAGAGTCTACCACCTGCGCTGACTAGTACAATGAAATCGTCATTGTTCACACAAGCGTATTCCAGTCCACTCTCCTTGGCTGCCAGGTTACATCAATGTGGCGCAAACTGTGTTCATTATATTAACAATGGTTTGACTTTTTCCTTACAGACCTTGAATATCACTATCTAGTTTGTATGTATTATGATTTCTCAATATGTGCAATCACAGGCACAGTGATATATGAATGTTTGTGACTTTTTCCTATTTAAATGTGTTTATAGTTATTTATGTGTCCACCATCATCCTTGGACTGAGTAGAAATTCTGCCCAGCAATATTCTGAAGTCCTGGGTTAGGTCAAAGAACAACATGCCCCCTAAGGACTGTTCTACAACAGGAGTCCTGTGTGCATTTGGGGTATCATCCAACTGTTACATTTCTACTCCTGTTTCCTGCTCCCCATAAGCATGATCCCTGAGCACTGTCAAGCCTGCCCACACCCACAGGCAAGGATGCCGAAAGGGGCCATTTATTTCCTTGATAGAAGAGAAGAGAACTGTAAGAGAAAAATACATACATATTAACATTTCAGTAAATTATCTTCCCACATTGCAACTTATCATATGGATAGGCAGAACGGTTATTTCTCACTTTTACTGGCAGAGAGGCAGCAAGGAATCCCAAGAAAATACAAGATTATTTTCCCTGCAGTTATTCATGAGAAGAAGAAAAATGTAGTATTCGGTGAGTTCATCTCCACCACAAAAGCTTTTACACAGAGGGGAGAAAAGGGATAATTTGATAATCCAAGTAATTCAGAATTTACATTTTATTCTTTATTGATTCTAGTTAGGAATATTAGTTAGAATATTTGTTAAGAATAATAAAAAGAGGGAAAGAGAGCAGACTCAAAGCTACTTACTTTTTATCTATCTCTATTTATTATTTCTTTACATAATTAACATTTGGTTTTGTAATATCATATTATTTTTAAAGTTTTGTGCAAACTACCTTTCTTCCCTAAAATTTCTGTTGATGATACTATTTAGAGTACAAAAAAAGAAGAACTTTGTTAGTTTTAGAGACTATAGCTTAATATGTAGAGTGATATAATTGTTATTACTAGAACAACTAATCAAAACATTTGTTAATTTATGATTGGAAAGCAAGTGACCTGGTGTCTTAATTTAAGCTATAGCTATAATAAGTGTCTCTATGCATTTGTGAATATTGAATATTTTTAGCTAACCAAATTATATTCAATTTCATCCTGGGATGGTACTGTGGCTTGGCAACCTCTCAGTGACAATGACAAACTATAGAAACAGAGCCAGCGACAAAATTGCCACTTACTAAACTCCTTGTCAATTTACTTCTGTGTTCTTTGAAAAGAGTGATTTCATAGCCTTTTCTGTATAGCCCTAATGCCCTCGTAAGACAAATACCCTCCTAAATGGTCACATCTGTTTTCTTTTGGCCCACAAAATGCTTAGTCAATGAAATAAGCTACCATAGTTACTTTCCTCACTTGACGTTAAATCAAATTTGGTGGCAAAGGAAAGATTGAAGACCAAATTGCGTATGCTATTCATAAAACTTCCATTATTTCAAAAGTCATTTTATTTTTCCAAGGTCTTTAGAACAGTTACTTTCTTATTTATTTATTTATTCATCCATTCACTCTCTAATCATTTAACAAATAATTATTGGATGCTTACTAAATGTCAGGCACTGTGCTGAGTGTTGTATATACAATGATGAATAAGTCACAGTTCCTGCTCTCAAAGAGTGTACAGTCTACTGTGAGAGACAAATATAACTGAGGAATGATATATACAGGGCAATTAAAGGGGATAGAAGGGGAAGCGGGAAGAAAAAAAAAGTGTGACTAACTAGCTCTGCAAGGTCCTGAGGATGTCAGGGAATGCTTTACAGAGCGGGGTCCTTTCAGGCATGGTGTGAAGGATAAGGTTTTAAAGGTAGATTAGAAGTGGGGAGAAAATATTGAGATTAACAGTAACATTACACATACGATGTTGTGAATAGTTTTGATGGAACTGGAAGACAAAATATAACTTAGAAGTGTTCATGAATAGAAACGAACAGGTAAAGTAAGAGCATCCTTATAATATGTAGCACTGAGAAGTTCAAATGTTATCCTAGAGGAGATGAAAATCTATTGGAGGATTTAATTTGGGGTAGGAGATTTAATTAATGTAAGTTATAGTTTTAAAGATTATTCTCATGGCATTGTTAAAGTTGTGACCAATTCTAGACTCAAAGAGATCAATAATCAAAGTCTTAGACAGAGTGGGGGTCTTATTATGGCTTATTTTTGTTACCTTTATATGAAATTCAACATTATGCCCTCCTCTTCTTTAATATAGCTTTTCTACTATATATTATACAAAACAAGATTCTTTTAGTTATAACCCTAGGTCTCATCATGCTATTTCTCACTTCCATTCAGTAGTTCTAACAATAAAGATAAGCAATATGACCTTAATAAAAGTAATAAGCAGAAGAATAGTAAATAACAGAAAGAACAAGTAGCAAAGAGGTTATTGGTTATCCTTATGATACTCTAGGAAATAACTGGTAGCAGTTAATTGCATTATATACAGAAGTAATTGCAACTATAAAAGCAAAATTTTGGCAGAAGCGTTGACCTTTGCCTTATAAAAATATTTCAACTTTCACAATTGGCTTATAGATTAGAAAACATTAAACAATAGGAAGTTAGTAGTATGTACTCAAGTTTATAATTTTATGGGACATTCATTTCTTTTTCATTACATACAAATATGTGATCCAGAGAAGAAATTGCAAGTCCTATACTTTGTTTGTAATTATCTATTGCATGTAACTTCAAAGAACATAATCTGTATATAAGTAAAAACATTTGGCTCCTGTAATTACAGCAGAAATATATTGACTTCCTCAAACAATTTTTAAGCATCCATGCCTTTGAAGGATGATTGTGACTAGTTAATGCAGATTTTGTCCAAGGAAGGAATATTTGACCTTACAAAATAGTCTACTGAAAACTGTATTATAAATGTTATAAGAACAAAAATTAGCAAAAAAAGTTTAAATAAAAATTAAATTCGACTGCAAGTATGATTTTAATAAATGCATGTAAGAAGATAAAATATTACAAACATGTTTATAATGTTCACTAAATACCCTTACTCTAGTTTAAAGTGAAGGTATCAAGAAAAGGATAATTTCTTGTGTAATAAAATGTGGCTACTCTGAAAATTATAATTTTTAATCTGAAATATTAAATTATAATCTCTCTATACTGACTCTTACTAATTGTCTCATTCAACTCTAAAGAACATTAGAACTTATAAAGAGAAACAAGATTGGACCAGGTAAAATTGTTAAGCTTTATAACACTAACAAAATATTAAATTAACATATTTCATCTGAATTTAAATTATTACTGATAATAATATTTACAATCAAATATTTAATTAATAAAAATATGTTAAGACAAGCACCCTAATAAAAATGTGAAGCCATACAACAATCAATTCCAAAACACTTTAACATGCCTGAAAATTATTTTATCAAAATGCTTAATATCATTAATAACCAACATTATCAAGCTAATATTTACTTGCCAAGAAAACTTTTAAATATGTAAAAGAATGATATGATGTGCTCTTTGCACCTCAACATACAACAAGTTGGACTAGAAAGAGATATAACTTTTCTGGAGGGCATTTCCCTAAAGAATTCCCAAATCTCCTACCCACCAATTTTATGTCTGAGTATTGATCTTAAGCCAAGTGGGTTTTTTTTAAGTTTACAAATTAATTGAAAATTTTATCACAATGTTACTTAAATTTTGAATATTAAATTAAATACTTCTGTTCCACAACCAGTAAATAATACTGTAGTTGTATATTTAACAGTTTTTACCATAATTTACTACTGCTTATTAGTAAATAAAACTGGTCACCAAGTTACAGGGATAGTATAGTTGCACTAGAATTTATTAAAATATATATGCAAATGATACCTACAAAATTATACATGATAAAAATATATATGTAAAGGGAAATAAAATAGAAGAATGCTATACCAAAATGATGAAAGCATGCTTAAAAACATTTGAGGGAGCCCTAGCTGCTGTATCTGAGTGGATTGAGTGTGAGCCTGTGAACCAAAAGGTCCATGGTTCAAATCCCAGTCAGGGCACATGCCTGGGTTGCAGGCCAGGTCCCCAGCAGAGGGTACATGAGAGGCAACCACACATTGATGTTTCTCTCCCTCTGTTCTCTCTCCCTTTCTTTCTCTCTAGAAATAAGTAAATGAAATATTTTTAAAAATTAAAAAAGCATCTGGTGGAATATTAATGAAAAATACAGGAAAAGAATCATAAGGATCATGCTAAAGACCACAAAACCAGACAGAGAAAATCACCAATGTGGCTCAGAGACAACATACAACAACGATTACAAAATGAACCATTTAAGAAAACAACACAGATGGCTCGTAGTTAGGAAAGGTCTCATTTATCTGTAAGAAAAAAAACGTGGATAATACACAGAAATGAAATTTTTCAGATGAGAGTTTTGCAAAAGGTTTACATGGGCAAAGGATCAACATGCTAAGTCTGAGGAGAAGGCTCCTCGTGGAGAAATGCAGCAGGATAAGGTTTGTATGGATATTGTAATATCATGACACATTTTAGAGAAAGGAAGGATGAGAGTTACAGTAAAGGGATGTTACATTAAAAATATTCAAATCAATTCTTTGTTTTTATCCAGGTTAAGGAAATAATCATTAAAAGTTAAATATTTTATTATAAGTAAGACATTTCCCCACATAAGCACTGATATACAATAGAATGAGATGCCTTTTGAGATGGTCATTTTCCTATGGGAGGGTTTGTTGCAAGAAGTGGAGTGAATATTGTTGGCATTGCTATAGGTTTCTGTTTTGGATAGAAGAATGAATTAGATAATTCCCATCTTTCTTCAAATTTGAAATTTGTTTGATTCCACAAAAAAAGTACAGAAAAAATTCTGATCCCAGATTGAACTAGATGCTTGACTTTCTTATTTCGATTACAAAAGGCATAAAAATGCACCACATTAAACATACAGACTATAAAATCCTTTATTTACCCCCTATGAATAAAATATTCATATAAAGGATACAACATAATATTGTAATATTATATTTTCTAAGTTATATTGAAAAAAGTTTTTAAAAGAAATTAATTGTATTAAAATATATATGATTTATTCCAAGGTATCCAAACTATTATTATTTCCATGAGTAATAAATACATAAAAACTATTAATGAGCTATTTTGATTTGTTTTTTGTAGCCAGTCTTCAAGATCTTGTGTGAACTTTATATTTATAGAACACCTAAATTTCATTTAATTTAATTGAGGTGTTCATAATACATTTTTATTAAAATATGTGGTTTACATTTAATATTTTTACTGTGGTAAGAGAAACCTAACATGAAGTCTACCATCTATGGATATTCAAATGTGCAATGCAGTACTGTTAACCATAGCCATCATATTATATACAGCAGGTCTCAAATTTGTTTGTCTTGCATCACTGAAAATTTCTACCCACTGAACAGCAACTTCCCATTTCTCCTTTCCTCCGCATTCTCATCCACTTCTACAAGTCTGATTGTGTTAGATCAGAAGAAAAACTCAGTGAACTCAAACATCATTTGGCATTACTTAGTCAGAGAAGTAATGAGAAAAATAATGAAAGAGAGTGAGGAAAACATAAGATGGGTATATATTTTTTAAAAAATTGATTCACATACTCAAGTGATTCCAAGTGTAAAGTTTTCCAGCTACTGAATTAAATATTGATTTTTAAAGTTAAGTTTAAAATATTTGAAACTGAATAAAATTAAAAATTCAGACCTTTAGTTTGTATATGTCCAAATTCATCATGTTTTATATATTATGTGCAGTTCTTTGTACATCATTTATACCTTAACAAAACTATTTAAAAAAATTTAGACCTTCAGTTGCAGTAGCCACATTCATGTGCTCAGCGTTTTAGTAGCTGTTTCATTAGAAAAAAACAAGGCTAGAAGAACGCAATAGTAACTATTGAGTAAAGTCATGAGGAATTTCACTTGGTGGCATTATGTTGACAAAAAATATTGAAAAGGAGGATATGTGGAGAGTGGAGTTAAAATGGGAATTAAAGTCAAGAGATATTATTGCAAGGGAAACTAAACTCCTTCTCATGCCCTAGACATGTTATTTTAACTCTCTCACTCCCTTTTATCTCTCAGTGGTGTATATTTCTTATCTGGAGGGAGATATTTAGCCTGTCTATACTTTCTACACAAGATCTATGAAATAGCTGACTTTTGATGTCTTTCACATAAACAAATATAGAACTATTTATCTAGGAAAGTGTGAACTTTATTTACTGTGATATACTTGAGAAATCTGGGTTGTGGGATAGAAGGAAATGGTAGCACAACAAGATTAAGCACCAGAACTGGAAATCAAACCCAGGTCTCCCTGACACTTACTCATGCTGAACTTTGATCAGTACTGTGTCATGATACCGGATGGTGTGGGTCATTGATTGGCCAGAGCCCCAAAGAAAAGATACATGAGCAGTTAAAACCCTGGAAGATCACCACTAAAATTCATTGCACTCATGACTGAGCAACGTGTTCACTGTCCACTGAAAGAAATTCTATTGTTGTAGTTGAGCGATGGAAGATGACATTGGGAAACTTTATAAATCAAATGTCTGCTCTTGTACCATAGTATTAAAAATAAAGTGAGAGTGTAAAACCAAGGCAGCTTTCTCTCTTCGCTAGAGTTCTCTAAGAATTAGGCCACAAGACAAGAATAATTGCTAGCTGACCTCTTTATAGGGGAAAGAAACATATGTGTGCTATATATTCATTCTCTGATTTTCCCTTCCACAAATGAAATTTGTCTAAAAAATTAGCATTAAAATTATATCATCATAAGAAAATAAAGAGAGAGTTTTCCTTCTCTGTTCCTGTCCTGTAGCTCAAAAGGCCAGCTGGGAATTTCCCTCTGGAATGTAAATCACAGTTGCTTATTTGTATTCCACACACACAATTCAGATTGCTAAGTTTTGCCTCAAACTGGCCTAAAAAAGAGCACCATGGAGGAAGAATTGGCCAAGTACATAAGCAGGGCCAAATGCGGTTGGATTTACATGAACGGACAGCAAGGACAACACCTAATTTTAACTGTGCATGTTAGAGTCTGCTCTATGCTCAGGTGTAGCCTTTGCATGAGAAATGAATACTAATAAGGTATTATTTAATGATTACAATGAGGCGAACATTTAGCAAATTTATAGGGCAAACACTGAAAAAAATATTTTAATTGACTTTTAAGATGTATTTAAATATATTCTGCATTTCCTTTCCACTTTTACAGCCTTAGCTTGATGCAAGGCACTCTCATCTTGTCAACAGCCTTCTTAAGAAGTCTTCTTGACATCACTCTCGCCTCGCACTGCTCTTTTCCAAACAGCCATGAAAATGCAAATTAGATTAGGTTATAGTCAGTTTAAAACCTTTTCAGTGGTTTTTAATTATACTAAGAAACATTTTGAAACTCATTACCTGAAAGGCTCCTACTTACCCTTCAGGCTTCATCTCTTTTCTCAATCTATTACACATCATACTAGAGTCATTATGGCTTTCCTTCTGACATTCAAATGCTGTTAACTGGTTCCTATCTCAGGCCCTTTGCACTTGCCATTAATTGAGATTGAACTATGCTTTTCTTACATTTTCTTGTGTCTCCTTCTTCTTATCAGATAATCTTAGCCCAAATGCCACTTCCTTAGCTTCTGCCTATTTTTTAAAATCTTCACCAGAAGACATGTTTATTGATTTTAGAGAGAGAGGGGGATAGACAGACAGACAGACATTGATATGAGAGAGAAATGTCATTGATTGATTGCGTCCACTATGTGACCTGTCTAGGGATGCAACCTGCAACCTAGGTATGTGCCCTGTCCACGAACTAAACCTGAAAACTTTGGGTGTATGGGACAAAGATCCATCCAACTGAGCTACCTGGCCAGGGCAGCTTCTGCCTATTTTATTCATTGTTCAATTTCCTAATAAGTGTCCAAAAGAATTTAAGGGCTCGCTGACCAAATGATATCTAGAGATGCTTTAATAGAAATATATCAGGAAGCAATCAAGGTAATACATTTACATGTGTATATTCTAAGCAATTTTAATTATACTGTGTTCATTAAAATATAATTGAGACAAAAGATATTAGTAGTTAAAAAATGGGTTCAAGAACTCCCTGTTCCCAGTGGTGTGTTGGATCTGGCTAGTACTAACTTGCAAGAGTTAATTATTACATTTCAGGAATTTTCTGTTTTGGTAGCTAAACACAACTATTATTAAAAAAGTAAATTACATAAACATACAATTAAACAAATTATATAAAAATAAAAATAATAAGCGAATCCACCAATACCTAATTACTTGACTATAGTTTACTATAATCTAAGGCAATGGTTAGCACAATTTTTTCATAAAAGATAGCAGATATTTTGGGGTTTGCGGACTCTACAATCTGTCACAAGTATGTTGTTCTGTCTTTGCAGAATGTGAGCTGTCACAGATAACATGTTAATGAATGGGTGTGACAGTGTGCAAAAACCTTTATTTACAAAAATAAGTGATAACCCAGATTTGGCCCACGACCCATCATTTGTTCACACCTCACCTTGATTCTTCAGGTTCCTTGACTCTATCATACACATATGATAGAGAAGTTCTAAAACAGTCTCTGGTTGTATCATACACACATGATAGAGAAGTTCTAAAACAGTATACTACTCGACATCACTTCCAAAATCCACATTCTGGGGCTTCATGGCGGTAACTAGATACTAGTCATAATGGTAGTATGTATAAATACTTTTGAAATTGAAATTAGTAATGCTACTTATCATTCTTTTATTTTTCCCCAGAGATCTGATTGTTAAACATTACCATCGCATCATACTTCCTTCCTACCATAAATATTGGAAATATTAACTGGAACAGAATACCACATTTCTAAGAAGTCTGTTTTTCTCAAGGCATCTATGATGCTGTCAATAGCATGGGCTGACAGGAACAAGAAGGTCCTCATTTACCTCTTAGGTGGCAACACAGCTACATGTTATAGGGTTTTATTTCAATTTTTTTTATTGTTGTTCAAGTATAGCTGTTTCCATTTTTACCCTACCATGCCTTCTGCCCCACCCATCCTCACCTCCCACCCTGGAAAGTACCCTCTTTGGTTTGTCCACATGTCCTTTATATGTGTTCCTTGATGGCCCTTCCCCTACTATCCCTCTCCCCACTCCTCTCTGGTAACTGTCAGTTTGTTGTTTATTTCAATGTCTCTGGTTCTATTTTGCTCACTTGTTTGCTTTGTTGGTTAGGTTCCACTTATAGGTGAGACCATATGCTACTTCTCTTTCAGTTCCTGGCTTATTTTGCTTACCATAATGCTCTCCAGTTCCATTCATACTGTCTCGAAGGGTAGAAGCTCCTTCTTTCTTTCTGCTGCATATTATTCCATTGTGTAAATGTACCATAGTGTTTGATCTACTCATTTACTGACGGGCACTTAGGTTGCTTCTAGCACTTGGCTATTGTAAATTGTGCTGCTACGAACATTGGTGTACATACGTTCTTTTGACTTGGTGTTTCAGGATTCTTAGGGGATAATCCCAGCAGTGGAATTGCTGGGTCAAAAGGCAGTTCCATCTTTAGTTTTCTGGGGAAATTCCATACTGTTTTCCACAGTGGCTGCACTAATCTGCATTCTCACCAACAGTGTTCCTTTCTCTATAACCTCCCCAGCACTTGTTTGTTGATTTGTTTATATGGCCATTCTGACTGGTGTGAAGTGGTTTTAAAAATACGTAAAAGTAGCATGTTATGTCAATGACTAGAACATGATTAGCATTTCAACTTCATGAAAAACGTGTAATATAGCATCATTGTTAATATCCAGAAATTATTCATGAAGTACCACATATGTACCAGACATTTAGTCTTTATCTGCATAGAGGCTTCATTAGTAAACCAAGTAGTGCTATGATATAAAGTAAAGCAGGCAAGAGAGGAGGCAGAGTGTTGCTAGCAGATAGCTTGAAGTAGGTTACAAATTTAAATTAAATGCTCAGAAAATTCTGCACTTAAAAGTAACATTTGAACAAAGGCTCAAACGTGCTGAAGGATAGTGTCCTGATTGGTGTGGCTCAGTTGGTTGGAGTGTCCTCTTGTAAACCAAAAGGTTGCAGGCTTGATCCCCAATCAGAGCACATGCAGGAGGAAACAAATTAATACTCCTCTCTCTTTCTCTCTCTCTCAGTGTCTCTTCTCCCTTCCTATATCTCTAAAATTAATTTTTTTAAATGCCAAGGGAGGGATTTGTTTATATAGATGGGAGGAGTGGGGAGAAGAGAAGGTTTTAGGCCAAGTGAGCAGCAGGTGCAAATTTCTCCTGTGAGAGCAGAATAGCGTGTTCCAGCAACAACATGGAAGTCACTGACTGGAGCAGAGTGAGGGGGCAACTTGTGAGATGGTAGAGGGCTCAAGATGAAACATCATGTCAGAAATGTGGGCTGTTAAAAGGGTTGGGACTTCTATTTCCACTGAGCTTGGAAGCTTTGGGAAAGTTGTGAGTATAAGAGTAACTTGACCTGGCCTCAAATTTAAAGGAATCACAGGAGGGCTGCTGGGAGATGGTGGGCAAGAGGTAGAAAACAAGAGTGCAAAATGTTGATAACTGTTTGAGGCTGGTGCTGGATACATGGCTGTTTATTATATTCTTTTCTCTTGTTTCTGTATGTCTTAAAATTAAACAAAGGAAGAGGGATTGTATGCTGAAAATAGACTCCAGAGAATAGTATTGATAATTTCAAGAAGACCAGTGGGAGGCTATTGAAATAGTAATGGTGAGAATGGTCATGTCTTAGATGAAATCAGTGGAAGAAATGAAAATGAAGATGGGGCCAGACTTTGGCCACATCTTAAACATAGAGTCAATAGCACTTACTGAGAGAATTAGATGCATTTACAATTTATTCTTATTTTTTTTCAAATTCAATGCACTGTTTATTTCTGCATTTTCTCTCACCCTAGTATTTTCCCACTATTGAGACAAAGCTGATGATAACTAAATCAACTTTTAAAAATAAAGTATTTGTCTTTTTTTTTTACTTACATCTTACATGGGGCTTATTTAACCTTTAGCAATGTGACTGTAATTAAAGGTGGTTTATGTACTTGGCAGTAGATGAGTCCCTCTCCTGTCCAGGTTTATGAACTCCAATCACCAAGGTCTCATTTAAGCCAAGCATTTCAGGCTGTCACTACTCTTGAGAGAGATGAGAGTCTCTCTCAGCATTTCTCTGTGTTAAAATAATGCCATCTGTTTGTTAGCCAAGCTGTAATTAGAGTTTCACCTGCACAGAAGGATGTTTGTTGGATTTTGCCATAAATTGCATCCACTTAACATGAGTTTCAGCTTCCCGAAGGAGGAGAGACTGTTTCAAATATTGGTGACACTGAGCTGAACTAGGTCTATGGAAAAAGTCAAAGACATTAAATTAGTTTATTTTCCTGTATTAAAAGAAATAGTCAATTCATTAGACAGTTACTGCTCTCTGAAATATTATTTACTTGGATAAAATATGATGTTAAAGATACAATGTTAAAGATACTCCACACTAGAACTTGTCATTGCTTTTATGTCTGGTATATTCTCAAGATGAAACCTAGTTATAGAAAACTAAGGTCATATGAAAAATGTTAGAGAAATACATAATAAAATATTTAAAATTATAGCTAAAGTTAAGAAAAATATAAGCAAAACAACAACAACCAAAGAAGTAACTGAAAGTCACAGGTATATGTACAAAAAACATAATAAATACCGTGGCTACCCTGGAAAGTTGAGAGGGAGGAATTATGTGTCTTACTTAGCAGGCTAAGGGCTTTGGTCTTACTAATAAGTGTAGGGGAGAGAGCTGGAATTTAGATGCCTGAACAAAACCAGATGCTTCCCAGAGAGACATGGTAAAATGGAAATTCATTCTCCATCACTGGATGATGAGAAGGAAGTATATATATACCTGTCTGGACTCCCATTGAGAAAAGCAAGTTTCTTTTGAAATGTATAATTTCACAGTGGTGCATCTATTATGTTCAGGAATGATTTTACAATACCCATTCAGACTCTTAAATATGAGAAATTAACACAGTGATTTGGTTGGTGATATTACCAGAACGCTTTTAAGGAAGCAAACGTTGAACCCACCCAGAAGGACAGATGCTTCGGAAACTCGGTCCAGATGGAATACTCCCTCATCTTCTACCACTCACCAAAATACACATTCACAGTAGAAAATCACAAAAGTTATGAGGAAATAGTTTGCTATGACTGAGAGTCAGGAATAACAAACTGTAAAATCAGAGCTCTAAGATCTTCACATAATAAAGCAGCAAAGAGCATAAGATGTAAATGAACTTTAAGTGGTAATTGAGACTCTTAAAACAGGAACCCCATGCTGAGAAAAAACAATGGTAAGATGTGAAAAAAGAAACAGAAAATGTTTTTAGAAAAGAAAAATATAATCACTGAAAAAAGATAAGCAGAATATTAATATAAAAACTGGTGACAAATTATGAGACATAGTGTCTCATAAGAATGAGAAAGAATTGTATAGGCAACTGTGAAAGACACAATTGTTAAAAATTTTCCAGAATTGTTCACAGACATTAATTTTCAGAGTCCATGTACACTATTTCTGAACAACAAAATTGAAAAAAAATATTTTAAGATGTTACATAATGAATATCTGGAATCCAACTGAGATTAAAAATCTTAACAATGACAAAAAAGTCAGGGAACTTTATCTGAAAATAAATTCAACTCATCACAGTCTTTCAATAACAAGAGAGACCATAATATAGTGGAATAAGTTAATTAAAGTGCTTTTGGAAAAACAACCAACTTCAAATTCTTAGTTATAGATGTAAATTGTATATAAACTATATTATATATGATATATATTTATAAAAATAAAGATAAACTAAGATGAAACAGTAGAGTGCAGGAAGCAACATGTGCTTTGTTATTTTCTTTGTTTGCAATCTTTAACATAAACAAAACTTTAATTTTAAGCACAAGTTTCCTGTGATTAATTAAACCAGTAGCAGCTTAGGTGACTGCTCTGCAAAAGCAGAGTTTTGGAGGCTGTGGGAGTTTCTGCAGCAGCATTCCAGACACTGACTTGGTGGGGTTCGAAACACAGTTTTTAGCAGCATTTCATGGTGGCAGGAAGAGAAAGCAGCATCAGTAATGGCTATGCTAGTGTGTTCTAGAAGTCAACAGTTCTCAGAGTTCTCTGCTTCTAGATCCTTTCTGGATACCCCCCTTCTAAATTCCTAGGAAACCCATTTGTGGGTTGCTCTGGGAGTGACTCCTTGAAGCCCAGTCTGGATTTTGCCCCGCTACTCATGTCCAGAATTTTGTAAATGTTCATTTCCAACTACACCACTTTCTGTTTTAAAATATCAAGAAGACTGAGTAATGAAACTTTTGAGAAAATTCAGAGACCGTGCCTTTTCCTTCCAACTTGAGTGAGCAGAAGGCTTTGAACGGATGTGCTCCCCAGCAAGGGAATGAATGGCGCTGCGCTCGGGTCCCAGAATTAAGCAGTATCTTGCATTCTGACTGTACCCTGCCCATGTTGTGTCAGGGGAAATGACTGCACTATTAAACGATATTCTCTTTACTCAAAACCAAAGAAAGGTTCCTTACCTCAGAAATAAGATAAATAAAACAAACATGCTCTCTCTCAGCGCTAAAGGTGGGAAAAGAAGAAATTTATTTGAATACAGGACCTCACTTTATATTCCTACTTCTCACCTTGAATAGAACCATAAATTCACCTTGTTATTCAAATATTCCTGTTTTAATATGTTGTCACCTTCATTTCTATAAAAAAATGAAGCATGACAACATGAACCCATCTGTGAGGCTGTTTTACTAATACAATCAACATATCAAATGAATAAATGAAAATAAGAAACTATAGGCTCCAAAAAGGAGTCAGCCTCCAGATATGTCACACTGATTAAAATGGCCATCCCTCAAAAACGTTGTAAAGTTAAATGTTTATCTAATTATTCTAATTAGATATCTAATTACACCAGGCATATTCTAAAGAATATAATTTGGATTAATAATTTTATCTTACATTTTAATTAATAGGTATCAACTAACATGTTTCCATGAGGCAGTTTAAGAAGGGTGCAGTGAATAATGCTGAGTTCATTTTATATTATCAAGTTCAAGTAAAAATAGAACAAAATGTGTATGTCCACGTTGTTGTTTTAAGAGCTTATTATTTATATATTTATGTATTTATTTTAGAGAGGGGGGAGGGTGGGAGAAAGAGAGGGAGAGAAACACCGACATGCAAGAAAATCATTGATTGCCAGGGAACTGGCGCACAATCAGGCAGGCGCCCTGACCAGGAATGCAACTGGCAACCTTTTGGTTTTCAGGATGACACCCAATCCCCTGAGCCACACCAGTCTGGGCCCATGTTATATTTTTTCAAATGCTAGCAATTTATACTTATCTCATAAATAACCACCTTTGATTGGTAAAATCAATGATAAAAATGTATATTATTTTAAATATGGTTTTTGAGATTCAATACTTCAGATTACAAGAAGATTAAGTAATTCCAATAAAGCTGTAAGAGAACGCGAGAGGAATGCGAGGGTTCCAAGACTGTGGGTATTATTTCATTGAAAGAGATTTTTTCAAAATAAAAATGTATAAATGTATCAAACAATGCATCATTATGTTTTATTCATTACTCCATAAGATGAATATTAATATGGGCAACATATCACATTACAATGACTGAAATAATATCAATATTAAGTGATTATTTGCTTAAGACTTCTAGTACTTAAAGTTAATATATAAATAAATGAAAAAAGCAGACAGCATTATGATAAGGCAGAAGATCATGTTCTAGGAATAACATTTGTACAGATTTTCATGTGCATTGTTTCAACTGGCACACACCACAGTCTTTCATGGTGAATATTTTTTAATTTTTCTTACTATTAATGACAAAAACTGAGCTATAGAGGAGATTACTATATAATTTGAGCTGTAAATCAGATAATAGTAAAGCAGGAATATAATAATTTTATAGTCCCAAAGCTTATTTTTTGTGTTCTTCTAAATGCCCCTCCTCCATGGCATGAATCCTTTGCTCATTTCAAAGGTGGCAGCAGTGACCAAGGGGGAAAACAGGCAGACTTTTCCTTTGGAACTAGGCTGTGATAAGAAGTGCCTCCCAGGAACATCACCATCTTCTCCCTGACTGTCCCCCTCCAGTTTCTGAAGATATATCAGAAAATAATCTTCTTTGAAGATACTGGATAACACATGCTTCCAAGGCATTGTGCTTTCAGATATTCGGGGTTTAGTTCAGGTGTCAGATAAGCTGACTGATACAGTCACCTCAATAGCCAGGTAAACCCACTTCATTGAGGAAGTATGTTCTATCCTGGTAGCCTGACAGGCCAGTGAGAACAGGAAAGGACATAAAAACCCTGAGATCACCTGGAAATTCTTCTCTGAAAGACAATTTCAAGAATGAGATGTTCCAAGCAAATGACACAAAACCTCCCCAGGTGCTCCTCAATCACTGTGTTGTCTGTCAAAGGGATGATTTTACTCTTGACTTTGGCTCGTCCACATTTCGAGATGAGCTTCCAGACAGACCTCACATTTAGATATCCCCAGGTCACATAAGTTTTCATTACATGGAGTGTTTTTATTGTTTGGAGTCCAGGAGTTCACTTTAACAAAAACACCACTGAAAATCTCCTTCGGGTGAAGCCTTGCATTAGTCTTTTGTACCACTTAATTCACTCCATTAATCCTTTGGATGGATACAGCAAAGGCCAAGGAATGTTCAGCGAGCATGGCCAAACCATGAGGTTTCACTTCTGGTCATCTGAGGCACACCCTCTCACGTTGTTGCCACCAGGCATAGTGTAGGAGCCACTCTAGTCTCTTAAACTTGATAGCTTGTCCTTTCTTCTGCTCCTTTTGTTCCCACAAGTATCTGCTTTGCCTGGGTGGCTTTGAGGGCCTGATAAGTCTTCCTCTTTTTCAGGAGATTTTCTGGAACCAAAGGGATCTTTTCATTTGCTCTTCCCCTGCTACCTTTCCATTCTTGTGGCTTCCAAAACCTATTTTCTGTCCTATGCATTATATTGTTTTTTATTGCCAGCTTTATCCCTAGCTATGTAATTTGGGACAGAGTGCTCCTATTCTCTGAAAATGAAGTTCATGAGATCAGTGATTGAACTCCTCAAGAAGGAGATGTATGTGTCTCTAAAACTGGGATTGCAAACAGAGTTGAAAGAGCAAGAAAGCATTCTTTTTCATAATGCAGCCTGAGAAACATCCACTTCCTTGTGCCTTATCTACACTCTAGGAGAGTTGGGTTAAGAAAGGCAAACAGCATGGTACCTCAGCAAAGCTGCACCAGATGGGTACTCATTAGGATAAACCAAAATCAGAGTAGCTGCAGGAACATAGCACAACATTCTGAACACAAGTCATTCATTTGATGAGAAACAGGCCCCCCAAAATGATCCATATCCAAATATAGTTATTCCTATGGAAAAATAAAGATTAATAAGTAAAGGGAAGTATTATTATTTTGAGAATCTACTGTATTCATCACAAAAGAATATACAAGATAATCCAAAATAATATGTTAGGACAGAGTTTGTCATGTTACAAGGAGACAGAAATATGTGGTTTTTATAAAAAAAGAAATGGAAACTCTAGTCAGAAATTATATGTAATTTTAAATAATTATAATAATGTCAAAATTATATAATACATATGCAAATTCAATAGCTTTCTAATTGAGAAATGTTTAAAAGGATCCTACCTACAGTAATAAAAATTTAAACATCTGAAAATTACCATTGTGATATATTTTTATTTTATATAATAAAAAGATGAAAAATAATAGAATACATGTGTATATATGTATCCATACATCTCTATATCTACATTTATATATATCAGTTCTAGGATTCCAGGTTGTTTATTTAAATATGAGTATAATATATATCTAATTTATAAATAAATAGAGATTGATATACTCATATATAGAAATAGAGATAAAGAGATAGACATAGACAGAGATGTATAGATACATCTATCTGTACTAGAATTCTAGGTAAGATTAAATTTTTATAACATTAACATTCAGAATTTTAACCAGATATTATGAGAAGAATACCTCACTGTAAAATCACAGGTTAGCTTTAAATTTATAGTTTAAGGGGAATAGTTCACCAAAGAAGTAAGAAATACAACACAAACACTCTATTGTTGTTCAAGTACAGTTGTCTCCACTTCCCCCCACCACCCCACCACCCCAGCCTCCCCACC
>PVKM010023497.1:0-11423 GCA_004027735.1 Carollia perspicillata | reverse complement strand
GCCTTTTGACCCAGCAATTCCACTACTGGGAATATACCCTAAGAATCCTGAATCACCATTTCAAAAGAACTTGTGCACCCCTATGTTCATAGCAGCACAATTTCTAACAGCCAAGTCCTGGAAGCAACCTAAGTGCCCATCAGTAAATGGGTGGATCAAAATCTATGGTACGTTTACACAATGGAATACTGCACAGCAGAAAGAAAGAAGAAACTTCTACCCTTTGCTACAGCATAATTGAAACTGGAGAGTATTATGCTAAGTGAAATGAGCCAGTCAGTGGAAGAGAAATACCATATGATCCCACTTATAAGAGGATCTAATGAACAAAATTAACTAATGAGCAAAACAGAACCAGACTCATGGAAACATGGAACAGACTGATAGCAGTCAGAGGAGGTGGGGAAGGGGGATAATTGTGGAAAGAAGGGGAAAGGACTAGTTAAAGAGAATATATGAATGACCCATGGGCATGGACAACAGTGTGGGGATTGACTTGGGAGCCCAGTGGAGGAGGGCCAAGGGGGAAAAATTGGGACAACTGTAATAGAATAACAATACAAAATTTTTTGAAAGAAACAAGTTATCTTCTAACCTTCAGAGATAACATGTGAAGAAATGAAACGCCCATCTTTTCTCTACCTCTCACCTTTTTAAATATGTGGGATCGATTGTCATTAATTACAATAACAGGGATTTTTAGAGGAGCCCATTTTTACAACTCAGATTTGTTTTTCCCCCAGTGAAGCCTGTGGTTTCGGTAGTGAAGGATCTCGTTAATAGGGGCTGCGGGCAGTACTTGGTACTACAGGGCAGTGGTTCCCAACCTGTTGCCCAGAAGAATCCACTACCGAAAGAGCTCCTAAAACAAAGATGCCTCTTAAAGAGATTTGTAAAAATGTAAAACAGTTCTACCTTTTTACTACACCTTTTTCGTCCTGAAAAATATAGTTATTTTTCATAAAATATGTCATTCATGTTAACATGGAATAGGTTTATTATGGCTACTTTAAAATTAATAAATATTTTTAAATTAGAAAAAATACAGATGTTACTGCCTTGCTCCAAACGATCTGAATAAGACTCTCTCGGGGTGAGGACCTGTATCAGTAGAAATTAAAAGCTCCCAGGTTATTTCTAAAACTCATCCAGGGCCAAGAACTACGACTGTGAACTAAGTAATTTGAAGGCAATTATGTAAAAGTGGGAAAATGATACATAACTTTATTTTACCCTTTGTTTCAATTAGAAGCTGTGATTGCCTCCTCATTTTGTTTCACGTGACGTTATTTCGATGCAGGTGTGACTTCTAAAGGAAGGCTACTTCTAAGCTATTGCACTGGTTCTCCAAGTACAGTCCTCACGCAGCAGCAACGCCCGCATCACTTGGGAACTTGTTAGAGATGTAAATTATCAAGCCCCACTGAGACCTATTGAACTGGAAGATAGGGGCCCAGCCATCAGTGTTCTAATAAGCACTTTAATGCTGCCTGAAATTCGGGAACTGCTGAACTATTATAGTGCTACTTCACACCTAGAGCTTCCAGGTTAGATACAGGATACCTAGTAAAATATGGATTTAAATAAACACTGAATAATTTTTAGTATGATTTTGTCCAAGCATTGCCTAAGACATGCTTATATTAAACAAATTCATATTTAACAAGGCATATGTATTTTTATTTCCTAACCTGGCAATCTCCCCCACGTAGCTTTTAATTTTAGACCTGTAAGAACAAGATAAATGTGTCTTTTTTAGAATAAATGCCTTTTTTCTTTATGAAAATAATTTCATAAAGAAAATTTTGAAAAAAGATGACTAAGTTGAAAGAAAAAAAGAAAACATTTCTTTCACTGAAAATACAGTGTGGAAAAAAATACAGTAAATGTATACCGTGTTTGTGCTTGGCATAACGGTATCATGAGTAACATTATTTACTTATAAATTTGAATTCTGAGTAATTCAGAACAGTTTGAGTTTAGAGAAATACTCCCACTTCGGTGATGGTAAAACCACATGCAAAAGGAGGCTTGCAGCTGATTTAAAAACAAAAACAAAAATATAAAATCAAAGTGTTTCCTATTTGAAAAATTTATAGAGAAATAGGGGTTAGGACACTCCTGATGTGTGTCTATTTTGATTAGTTTCCACCTCTCACTGGAGAACTTCTGTGGGGGAGGGGCTGATAGGTGAGGGGTGGAGGGTTGTTATTTTGATCTCAGTTATAGCTGGACAGAAGCTCCTTGTGCGAGTCAAAGATGCACCGGCTCTGGGTTTTTTTTTTCATGTTTCTGCCCATTTTATGAAGGTTAGTTTATTTAGAAGTATAATATAATTCATAAATCCAATAACTGGACATTGTAATATACAGAAAATACTGAAAGTGAAAAAATGAGAGGATGCCACTTCTAATCCCTTCGTGTTGTGGTGCTTTCACTCCTCTGTTAATGCATCTCTGTGATGATGTGACTCATAGAATATGTGTGTATGACATCACTCATCAGTCTACATTACATTATCAGAAAGCTTAATTTATTTTTTCTTTTGAGATAAAAACAAATGTCAGTAGAAGCTTTGATCTTTTCTCCCACATCCCAATGCACTTTGTTTTTTCCCTATGGTTAATGCACCTCTCCATGAAGACCACTGGCTTAGAAAAAGGGAAGGAGAGGGAATGGAGAAATAGATGCTGTCCCACCCACTCCACTTCAGGTGTGACCTGCAAAATGGGTAGAAAGACGAGCCTTACATCCTTTATGAGAGTGGAGTTTTAAACTGAAGTGGAATTTTTATTTTTATTTTTTTTACATTTTATTTATTTTATTTTTAGACAGAGGGGAAGGGAGGGAGAAAGAGAGGGAGAGGAACATCAATGTGTGGGGACCTGGACCACAACCCAGGCATGTGTCCTGACTGGGAATGGAACCAGTGACCTTTTGGTTCACAGGCCGGCACTCAATCCACTGAGCCATACCAGCCAGGGCTGAAGTGAAATTTTTTGAAAAGACTTTATTTTTTGAAAGCAGTTTTAGTTTTACAACAAGACTCAGAGGGAGGTACATAGATTTCCCATATACTCCCTGCCCCTGTCTCTCCCATTATCAACATCGCTCACTGGAATGGTACATTTTTTTTACCAAGGATGAACCAGCATCCATTCATCATAATTACTCAAAGCCCATTGTTTGCCTTAGGGCTTACTCTTGGTTTTGTGCATTCTAAGGGTTTAGACAAAAGTCTAGTGACATATAGCTCTCATTTTAACATCATATAGAGTATTTTCATTGCCTAAATGTTCTCTGTGCTGTGCCTACTCATCTCTCATTCTCCACAACCATGGGTCATTTTGTTGTTTCCTTCATTTTCCCTTTTCCAGAATATTATATCGTTGTAATCATACAGTATGTAGATTGACTTCTTTCACTTATTAATATGCATCTATGGTTCTTCTATGTTCTTTCATGGCTTGATAGCTCATTTCATTTTAGTACCAAATAATATTCCATTGTCTGGATGTACCACAGTTTGTTTATCCATTCACCTACTGAAGGAAATTTTGGTTGTCTCCAAATTTTGGCAGTTATGATTAAAGCTGCTGTAAACATTGAATGCAGGTTTTTGTGTGCACAGATGCTTTCAACTCCTTTGGGTAAACACCAAGGAGAGCAATTGCCAGATCATACGGTAAAGGTATGTTTTGTTTTGTAAGAAATCACCGAACTGTCAGAGATGCTCTACCATTTTGCATCCCTGCTGGCAATGTATGAGAATCCCTGTCACTGCACATCCTCACCAGCATTTGGTGTCCGGGTTCTAGATTTTGGACACTCCAATAGGTGTGTAGTGGTATCACATTGTTGTTTTAATTTCATTTCCCTGATGTCATATGATGAGGAGCATTTTTTCATGTGCTTCTTTGTCATCTGTATATCTTTTTTGGTGAGGTGTTTGTAAAGTTCTTTTGTCTATTTTTTTTAAATCAGGTTGTTTGTTTTCTTATTGTTCTTGATTAACTTTGCATAACAGTACTTTATCAGATGTATATTTTGCAAATATTTTTTCCAAGTCTGTGGCTTGTTTTCACATTCTCTTGACAGCGTCTTTCACATAAAAGTTTTAAATTTTAATGAAGTCCAGTTTATCAATTATTTTATTCATGGATCATGTTTTATCTGAAAAAGTCATCACCATACCAAAAGTCATCTAGATTTTCTCCAGATGTTATATTCTAGGAGATTTATGGTTTTTTACTTTACATTTATGTCTCTGATCCATTTCATTTTTGTGTGTGAAGGGGTAAAGTCTGTCTAGATTCAGTTTTTTCCCATGTGCATGTCCAATTGTTCCCATATCACCTGTTGAGAAGACTTTGTTCCATTGTATTGCACTTGTTTTTTGGCCAACTTCAGTTGACTGAAGTTGTGTGGGTCTATGCTAGGCTCTCTATTCTGTCCTCTTGGTCTATTTGACTGTCCTTTCACTAGCACCTCAGTGCCTTGGTTACTGTAACTTTAGAGTAAGTCTTAAAGTTCAGCAGTGTCATTTCTCTGACTGTTCTTCTCCCTCAATATTGTTGTTGGCTATTTTGGCATTTTTGCCTCTCCATGTAAACTTTAGCACTACTTTGTCAATATCCAAAAAAGAACTTGCTGGGATTTTGATTGAGATAAAATTGAATCTATACATCAAATTGGGAAGTGAGAAGAACTGCCCTGGCCAGTGTGGCTCAGTTGGTGGGAGTGTTGTCCTGAAACTGGAAGGTTGAGGGTTTGATTCCTGGTCAGAGTACATGACTATGTTGTGAGTTTTATCCCGGGTCCAGAAGCATAAGGGAGGCAACCAATCGATTCTTCTCTCTCACACTGATGGTTCTCTCTCTCCCTTTCTCTCTCCCTGAAGACACTGGAAAAATGTTCTCAGGTGAGGGTAAAAGAAAAATGAGAAGAACTGACATCATGGTAATATTGAGCCTTCATATCCATGAACATGGAAGAACCCTCCATTTATTTAGTACTTCTTGGATTCATTCATCAGTTTTTGTAGTTTTCCTTGTACAGGTCCTGTAGTTTGCAAGATTTATACCTACGTATTTCATTTTGGGAGTTCTAATGTAAATAGTATTGTGGTTTTAAAAAGATTTTATTTATTTATTTTTTGAGAGAGGGGAAGGGAGGGAGAAAGAGAGGAAGAGAAAAATTGATGCGAGAAAGAAACATCGATCTGTTTACTCTCTCAGGCACCTTGACCAGGGACTGAACCTGCAACTCAGGCATGTGCCCTGCTTGGGAATCAAACCAGCAACTTTTCACTCTGTGGGATCACACCCAACCAACTGAGCTACACGGCTAGGGTGATATTGTGTTTTTAATTCCAAATTCCATTTATTCATCAAAGGTATACAGGAAAGCAGTTGACTTTTGTATATTAACCTTGTATCCTTCTAATCTTGCTCTAATTGCTTATTAGTTCCAGGATTTTCTTCACAGTCATGTCATATGTAAGCAAAGACTACTTTATTTTTCCCTTCTCAATCAATATGCTTGTTATTTCCTCTTCTTGTCATATTGCATTAGTGTCTTAGTCCTTTTGGGCTGCAATAACAAAATTACCATAGACTAGGTGGTTTATAAACAACAGAAATTTGTTTCTCACAGTTCTGGAGGCCAGGAAGTCTAAGATCAAGTTTCCAGCACATTTTTGATCTGGTGAGGCTTACTCCTTGGTTCATAGATGGCCATCTTCTCTCTGTGTCCTTACATGGAGGAAGGGGGTGAGGGAGCTCTCTGGGGCCTCTTATAAGGGCACTAATTTCATTTATGATGGCTCCACCCTCATAACATAATCATCTCCCAAAGGCCCCACCTCCCAATCCCATCACCTTGGGGGTTAGGTTTCAACATATGAATATGAGAGGTCACAAACATTCCCTCTGTAGCAATTAACTAGGACTTCCAGCACCATGTTGAAAAGGAGTGGTGAGAAAGGCCATCCTTGCTGTATTCCCAATCTTAGCAGGAAAGCTTCTGCTTTCTCACCATTAACTGTGATGTTAATTGTAAATATTCTTCATCAAGATGAGGAAGTTGTGTCTATTCCTAGTTTGCTGTATTCACTTTATTTTAAAATTCATATACCATTACCACTATCAATAAACTTGTTGAACACGATTTAGGATTGCTTGGTATAGGTGTTTTGTCTTTAGGATGTACAGTCAAAATACTATATATTCAAATCTTTTGAAATAATTCTTCTTGTTGGTATCTACCTACTACTTACATAGAGAGATTCATTCGTTTGTTTGTTTTTATTTTAGGGATATTATCCTTTTAGCTTACTTTCCCAATTATGTAAAATTTTTACATGGATCTGCAGTCAAAACTAATAAAATACAATACACAAAAAGAAGTCTCCCTTTTACCCTTTCCTCAGTCTGTTCTGTTATTCCCTACAGGTAACCTAGGTAATCATTTTAATTAGTTTTTGGTTTATCTTCCCAATGTTACTTTTATATATAGAACAAGTTATATGTATGTGCATTTATATACTACCCCCACCTTTTGAAAACACAACAGGGCCTAATATACATACTATTTTACACCTTGTTTTTTTTTTTACTTGACAGTATGTTCTGGAGATTACTCATAGCTATATGGAGAAAGCTTCCTCATTAAAACTGATGTGGATCCCGGCTCCTGGGGTCTGCGGTGTTATGGATGATATGAGACAAATTCACACGGACTACGGAGTCCTGTGGAGGAAAAGGGACGGCACAGCTTCTCTCTCAAGGGGAGAGCACCTCGACCCTTGCCTTGACAAACTTTTATTGGGTTCAATTTACACAGGAATACAGGATGTATATGTAAAGCTCATCAGTCACCGACAGGCAGAGATGACTAAACAATAGATAACATTCCAAGAACTCTGAGGGCTTATTCTGAGTCAGGGTCTGATAGTTACAGGGCCATACAACTTTAGGGAACAAACTCACTTCCTGCTTGGACCCTTATCATTTAAATTGAGGGTATTAGCAAAGTAGGTTTCACAGGATTTTTTGCATTCTTTCATAGGCCTGATTGCTCCAGGGAACCTGCCTTTTCCAGCACTGGGCTGCACCCACCTCCAGCATTGTTTCAGGCTTAAGTCAGGCAGGGGAAGTAAGGCAGCCATGAGATTAGGAGACTTCTCGCAGACAGAATGAGAACTCAGGCTATGTCAAAGCCAAGGGGTGAGTGTCCATCGCCCCCTTTTTCTATAGCCCCCGAAGTCCTTTCCTGAGGACCCCTTCATGACCATGCCTGTCTTAGGACATCCCTCTTTTTAAAGAATATTTTTTTAGATTTTCTTTATTTATCTTTAGAGGGGAAGGAAAGGAGAGAAGGAGAGAAATATCAATGTATGGTTGCCTCTCATGCGTCCCCACCCCGGGAACTGGCCTGCAACCCAGGCATGTGCCCTGACTGGGAATCGAACCGCACTTCTTTGGTTCACAGGTCCGTGCTCAATCCACTGAGCTACGCCAGCCAGGGCTAGGACATCCCTCTTTTTAAAAAAATACTTTATTTATTTATTTATTTTTAGAGAAAGGGGAAGGGAAGGAAAGAGGGAAGGGAACACCAGTGTATGATTGATTCTCACACGCCTCCAACTGGGGACCCAGCACACAACCCAGGCATGTGCCCTGACTGGGAATCGAACCATCGACCTTTCGGTTCACAGGCCAGTGCTCAATCCATTGAGCCACACCAACCAGGGCAGATCATCCCTTTTTTGAGGTATCTTACCCATCATTGGCTAACCAGTCATCCGCGTGGGGCCAAGCAGGGTGAACAGAAAGGGGGCAGAAGTGGTGCCCCTACAAGGAAGATAAGCTTTGTGTCCTAAGTGGCTTATGGTCCCAAGGTCCTTTACTCAGCCTTAGCCATGGGTGCTTACTGCTTCTGAAACCAGGCAGGGCAGTTCCCAACAAAAACTGTACTGTTTCTGCTATGGCTGATGTGGCTCAGTTGGTTGAAGCATTGTCTTGTACATAAAAAGATTATGGGGGTTCAAATTCCAATCAGGGCACATACCTAGGTTATAGGTTTGCTCCTGGGTCAGGGTGTGTATGGGAAGCAACCAATTGATGTTTCTCTCACACACTGATGTTTCCCTCTCCCTCTCTTCCTGCCCTCCATCTCTAATAAATAAATATATATATATTTTTAAAACAGTACTATTTCTGATTAAAAGTTATTAAAATTGCAAGGCTGCACCATTCCTCTGTGGATAGGCATTTCTTTTGTTTCCACTACTTTACTAGGTGGAATAGGTGTTAAAATGAATAATAGCCTTGAACATATGCCCTGTCATATTTTTGCCAGTATATGTTTGTCAAAGATTCTTAAAATTGTATTGCTGTTCAAAAGGTAAATGCATATGTATTTACTCCATACTTATCAAACAACACCCTCTTCTCCCTCCCCGCAACCCCTGTTAACTGCAAGAATATGAAGTTTGTTTAAGAAAATCACAAAACAGAAATCAAAAACTGATGAATATTGGTATCTTTATGCTTGTGTCTCTGTATTTTTAGAATAATATCAAGATAAGTTTTTTCAATAGACAAGCTTTATTTTTTAAAAGATTTTATTTATTTATTTTTAGAGAGAGGGGAAGGGAGGGAGAAAAAGGGGGAAGAAAAATTGATGTGAGAAAGAAGCATCTAAAAGTTGCCTTCAGCCCTGGCTGGTGTAGCTCAGTGGATTGAGCGTGTACTGCGAATCAAAGGGTCACCGGTTCAATTCCCAGTCAGGGCACATGCCCAGGTTGCAGGCCAGTTCCCCAGTGACGGCCACGTGAGCCACAACCACACACTGATGTTTCTCTCCCTCTCTTTCTCCCTCCCTTCCCCTCTCTCTAAAAACAATTAAATAAAACTTAAAAAATTAAAAAAAAAGCAATGCTGTTAAAAATAAATAAATAAATAAATAAATAATAAATAAATAAATAAATAAATAAAAAGTTGCCTTCAGGGACCAGCCTGCAACCCAGGCATGACTCTGACCAGAAAGCAAGCTGGTGACCTTTGGCTTCATGGGATGATGCCCAACTAACTGAGCCACACCAGTCGGGTGTGCTTTATTGAATTAAGGTTTAGTAGTCTAGATTGGGTTTACATTTTTCTGAATCACAAAAGTTTAGGTTTTAATGGAAATTTGGATAAAGAGACAAAGATAAAAATTCATGCAACTCCACCATCAGAAGATAACCAGTATTACATTTTAATACATTTCATTCATTTTTCCTATCTTTTTTCTTTCCTCTTCCTCCTGCTCCCTCCAGAGAGCCCCATTTATGTATTATAGTCAGTATGTGTTTGTAGACATGCTTACGTACATCACCCTTTCGGTTGTATGGATTGTAATTATATGGTAAGTTTCTACTTTTTAAAGTACTTTTAAATGGTCGGTAAACATTTTTTAAAAACACTATATTAGAATGAATGCATATTCTATCATATGGAAAAATCTTATAATTTAACTATCTTTTTATTGTTGGGATATTGAGATTTCTTCTCACTTGTTTTGCTCTTTGCTAAGGATCAATTTTGTGAATAAATCTTGTCTGAGTATTTTATTTTTTTAGAGCTATTTCCAGAAACAGATCACTTGGTCAAAGGATGTGCTGGGCTGTACTGGAATTCACCATTCCCTTGTATGTGCTCTCATGAGCTGGAGAAACCCCCAGGTCACACGTGCCCTGGTGTGTGTGGTTATTTTTCCTTGCAGTCACAGAAGGGTGCCCACTTCTGCGACAAAGAAGAAATCCTTTTACTCACCAAACATTTGTAGCAACCTTTTGTCAATAGATTAGGATGAAACCGAAGATCTGGCTAAACTGAGACCAACACTAGGGCACAGGTCATTGACATGTGTAACTCAGCCTTAGGAAGTGAACCAATTTCTGATCCTATTCATGTTCCTTCATAACCCCTCATCTCTCAATACTTTCAACTGAGGCTCTTGAAGACATGATTTATAATTTATGTTTTTAGTATGTAAATTTTGATAGAGTGTGGGGCATTAGTATATTTGGTGATGGGCCCAGTGCCCCAGTTATTAAGCATAATTAGGAACAAATTATTCTGTATGGATGAGCTTTGCAGACGATTGAGGCTAACCAGTTAAGGTAGTAGAGTTTTTGATGCAAATGTTTTAGTACTGAGAACAGATTTCCTAACTTTTTAATTACAATGGATTATCAATATAAATAAATTTTTCTCTGTGCACATTGATTGGGAAATTCCTTGAAAGCAAAAGTCTTCCTCCACAAATTTTTGTGGATTATTTTATCCCCTACTACCCATGGGAGATTCAGAAAAAAAAATGTTTTTTCACCCCATGTTTTGGAGAGTCCGAAACCCATAATCTGTATGGACAAGCCCTAACTGAACACCTGTTGTGTGCCAGGCATGCACACGCCAGGGCTCCAAGAGCAGAGAGCCAGGCCTGGCCTTGAGGACTTCACTCCCGTGGGGAGGCAGTGACTCAGAGAGAGAGGCAGACGGAGTGGTCTGATGCCTCACGTTTTCGTAGCGGGAGGCAGATGGAGGTTTGGCACCATATAGTAACGAATTTGGATCTGGGCACCCGCAATTCTCGGTTCTTAGCTTCTCTGAGCCTCAGTTTTTTCCTGTGAAATGGGGGCACCAGGGGCCTGAGGTTGTGATGAGAACGTGCGCCTGGTGCCCTCATAGCGTGTTGTAGCTGGTGAGACATGACCATCACTAGTTGCCATTACTTTACCAGAGCTTGGCCATGGGGAGGGGAGGAGTCCAGGGTTCCACTCTCAGAAGCAGTTACGGCTAGAAATCAACAGGAGTCTGGTGCCATGGGGTAGGGACAAAAGGGAACGGATGTATGTCACAGCTCTGGTCTCCTTTCAATGCTGAGCAACTACTGCGTCTGTCTTCTCCGCCTCACACGTCCTTTGGAGGAGGCCTTATTACCCTTGACCAGATAAGCCTGCGGTAGAAAGGGCGAGGGGTGCGGGGCTCGCTCCGCTTCTACACTCACTATTTCAGCTCTGTCTGTTACCAGAACCCACTGCGTGACCTTCGGCAAATCTTTGACCCCTTTGGTTTCTTGACTGTAGCGGTGGTGGGGGCTGGTGCAAAGAGCTGGTTTCTAGAGGTATCAGGAGCGCCAAGTTTCCTACATTTAAAGTGTTTAAAATAATTTCAGTATTTCCCCCTCCTCCAAGTCTTCTTTTGGAGGCCAGGTGAGCGCTGGGAGGGGGCCGCAGGTGATGATTTTAAAACAGCACATTTTTTGCGAATTTAGTCTGTGACTTCACCTATTCTACACTTCTTTCCTCCATAATTCCCCCAAACCCTCATCCGAGTTTCTGGGCTGGATTCTCCCTAGAGGCCTCGCGCGCCCAT
>PVKM010023496.1:7988-21221 GCA_004027735.1 Carollia perspicillata | reverse complement strand
GTGCAAGAGGCAACCACACATCGATGTTTCTCTCCCTCCCTTTCTCCCTCCTTTCCCCTCTCTCCAAAAATAAATTAAAAAATAAAAATCTTTTAAAAAAAGAATTAGATGACAGAACGGCAATAAATATCTTGTTAAAGCTTCTGCTTTTCTTCCTGTTCCCGGTCAAAATTATTTCTTTTCCAAGCAGGTTGGGATTCGAGTCCTCGTGTGCCCCTGCAGACTTGACACAGGACAAAAATCAACAAATTCTGCCATACAACCTTGTACGGAGAAATGCACGTGTGTGGTGAGCGCCAGTGCTGGCAAGTGGGACCAGCCTGCTTCTCAGACGTGTCCCCCTCCTCATTCGTGGCCTTCAGCAACCTTAGAAATATCCATCTCGTCCAGATCTCACTTGGTTCTCTAAACTGAATAAAACCCACCAACTCTCAGAAGTGAACGGCTTTCCCTCAATCAAATTAGCTGTTGGCCAAAGGAGTCAATTCTTCGGCCGTCTGCTTAGAGAGAGCCAGGGCCGCCGCCCGGCTGGGTCAGAGGTGTTAATATGCGCCCCGCATCAAAGCTGTGGCTGGCCCCCACGCTGCTGTGAGCCGGGCAAACAGATGATGGAGGCCGCCGTGTCCCCGACACGGCCATTTCTCACGCGGCGGGAGTGACCCCATAATTTCTCCATCCCGGCTTCTTAGGGTCTCCTTAGATGAAGACACATGACCACATGCAGGCCCTGTGACAGCTACGAGAAGGAGTTCAAAGCCTGGGCGATTAGAGCTAATCATTGTCCGCCTGTCCCCGGGCGGCTGATGCTTATCAATGAATCTCACCAAATGCAGTATAAAATCCCAGGTAATTAAGTGTGAAGCGGGGATAACTTCTCTGGGCCCATTTCATTCATATTTCAGAGGGCAGACACGAGCAAACGAGTCACAGCATGGACGTCACCCCCAAATTTGGCGAGGAAGCGTCAGGAGGGCCCGTCGCAGGCTGTGAATCTGAAGGAGACACACGATTCACCTCCCCGAAAAGGCGAGGCCCAAACCGACAGCGCAGGGGAGAATTTATTTTTTCTCCTTTTCTCCTCAGCCGAAGTTATTATCACAACTGCCGGGGAATTTGTGCGATTGGGAGATAAGGATCTTAATGATTCTTTGGAGACCCCTCAATCACCGCAAACTGCTACCAGGATCGAAATGACATCTGCATTTGAATTAGCAACATGACTCGCCAATTTAGATCAGAGTGAACATTTTTCCATTGGAGATGGAATTAAATTAGAAAATGAGTGAGTCTTTAATTTCCAGATTATAAATCACTGAAAATAATTCAACTCCTGTACCTTAAGGCCAATTACATTATCCTAAGCGACATTTTATCTCCCACCCTTCGGAGTGATTTGGTGACGGGAGCCTTCCCACAAATCAGTCTCACTCCAGCAGCAAGAAATATATCTGCCCACCGAGTCACGCGCATAAAACACCGGGAACCGTTTTAATGCCGAAGCTTATTTTACATGAAATTTGATCGTCTGTTTGATAGTGTATTTTTGTGTTCTCGGGAGCTGATGCATTCTCCAGATCCAGGGTCTGAATCCTATCAGGTTCGGCCAGGGAATTTTAGAGCGATGGCCTTGTTTCGGGTCGGGGCATCTTTGTCCCGCTCATCACCTCCCTCGCCTTTGGCCTTACAAAAGGCAGAGACAGCAGTGGATGTGTTTGTGATCACGAGGGCTCCCTACCCTCTCTCTGTGCTCACAGCGCCATGTCTGTCCTGCCCCCTACCAGCTCCGCTGGGTGTCTGCCTGATGGCCTTGTCCCCCTCTCTCCCTCTGCACAGCAAGCTCCTCAACGAACAGTCACATTGCAGTAACGCTCGTATCCAACCAGCACAGCGACTGGCCCAGACCCGGTGCCCATGAAGTCTTTGGTACAAAAAGTCTTGTGCGCCTGGCTGACGGCAGGTCCTCTCCATGCAGCACCATTACCAACGGCAGCCCCAGGACGACACAGATGGCCAGGCTGCCCACCCGTCACTGCCACCTCCCCTGGCGCCACCACCAGGTCAGGCAGAAAGCCTGGGTGGGGCCTCTTCCACCTGCAGGGTCTAGTTTTCTGGAGATCACTGGGCTCGGGCGCCTCCCCAGCAAGCCACATGGTAGCCCTGCTGGTCACCATAAGAAAGCAGACTTGATCCAGAAAACTCCAGAAATAGTTAATAGACGGGGTCCACACACAGGCAGGAAAGGATGCAGAGGGAAACACTGTTCTTTTCTTAAGATGCTGACTGGTGACTGGGGCCAGAGGGGTGTCTACTGGACCTGACCTGGCAAGACACAGGAGGCCTGGGCCGGCCCTGGCCCGAGGAGTGATCTTGGCCAGTCACGGCACTCCTGGGCCGCATATCCCAAGGAGAGGTCCAGCCACTGGCTGGAGGATAAAGAGCTTCCTGACAATCCAGCCAAGAACTGGGGCTGCAGGTTCTGGCTCAGCCCTCCCTGACCACATGACCTGAATGAGAGACCCCCCCAACCGACCTCAGTGTGTCCCTCCACCAAACGGGGCCAAATGTGGACAGGCACGTCTGGGACAGGGTTAATTAAGCAAGAACCTGGACGGCCCTGAGTGAGCTGAGGCTGGTCTCACCCCCACTCAAGAACAAGAACAAAGCACTGTCTCTCTCTCCCTCGGGGAAGCAGTGATCATGACCAAGCTGTGCCCCCTGCCAGGGAGGGAAGCCAGCTATGAGGCTGGGTCTTACCTGGTCACCTGCCGTGTAGACAGGAAGCCCAGGCCCTCCCTCCTGGCTTTTGGGCCTGGCTCCCGCTCCCTCCACCCACCCAGCTGCCCCAGCTCCTCCAGCCTCACTCATAGATGCCCCGAGTGTTGTCTCTGTCCTGGCAAAACGGACACCGGGCCCTCAGTCCACGTGCAGGGGCGGCTGGTGTCAGATCAAGTCACAGAGTGGGGACTTTGCACATTGGTCTCTAAGCCCCTTGCCCAGCGTGGACATGAAGCCCTCCTTCGCAACGCATGCCTGACACAGAGCAGGCACCTGCTCATGGCAGGCGGGCACGCATCAGAATCAGTGCCCCCAGAGCCAGAAGGAAGGGAGCCGTGGCCCAGGGCAGCTGTTCCACGGGGCCTGCGGGTCCCTGCAGCTGTGGCCGGGTGAGGCAGGACAGCTGAGGGGGACACCCCCACCAGCACACACAGCACAGACACACACACACACACACACACCCAGCCCAGCAGTTGGCTTGTTTAGTCTTAAACTGGGGTTCTTCATGAGCGGTTTTTATACTTAAAGCAAGGGTTCTGCTGCTCCAATAAAACACTTGGGTTAAGTTTGCAATTGACCTGCTAGGTTCAGCTCACTCTGTTCAGGTGGGTGGGGCAGAAGTGGGAACCTCCCAAGGAAACCTGCAAGCTCCTGACAGAGCTCAGACCAGCAGCCGGGACCCAGACGCCCTCCTCACCCCTATTCAGAAATCACACGGTAACCACCACCCCCACGGATTGTCGCCTTGTGCCACCCAGGTGCACTGCGCACGCTGTCTGCGTGGAGAAGCTCACCACAGTCCTAAGAGGTAGGACCTATGCCGTGTCACACCCATGCCGCAGACGGGGGCACTGAGGCTCAGAACCACCGAGGAGCTTTCCAAAGGACTGCCAACGAGTGGGCAGATGCCAAAGCCAGCATCTGAGCCCGGAAAGCCGAGCTGCGGAGCCCACGGCAGAAGGGAAGAGTTGTGTCTGCAACGCCCATCGTCACAGAAGCGGCAGGCCTAGCGCTCACTCCACCTCGCAGGTGTCCTCGGTTTCCGTGAAGCACAAGAGGCTGGGGCCCCAGACCCTTCTGCACTCGGAGGCTAGGGTATATTCTTTGGCAAGGGTTTAGGAGGCCAGATGTAGCGTTATGAATCTTTGGGACAGACGTATACTAAACGAGGGTTTGTTGTTTAACTGGAGTTCTAAGGTAACTGTGTGTCCTGTCTTATCTGGCAACCTAACCGGGGTGGCAGGTGGTCGGAGCTGGGAGGTCAAGGAGGCGGCTCACCAGTCCCTGCCCCCCGCACCCTCCCGGGACCGGCAACTGTTCTTCCACCCAGGCCTTGTCCCTGGTCCTCAGTTCCTTCTCAGCTCAACAGCTGTCACACCTGGTGGGGGGCGGGGGGCAGTTCTAGACTCGGGGCTCTCTTGCCTCCGGCGCCGTGCAGGGGCGTTGGAGATTGCAGTGGGAGGAAGTGAGGCACTTTGACAATCTGACCACCCGGTTCAGCAAGAATGCAGACGTCACTGACACTCCTCCAGGGTCCTCGGCTCCAGCTCCACTCAGGGGCTCAGCTCCTGCCGCTGTGGGAGACGCCCGGCCGCCCCTGCTCCATTCGCACCGCACACAAGGGGCCGCACAGCGTGTGGCTGAGCATCTGCCCTACCTCCTGCCCCACGTCCCACCCCACTCCACACATGCACACAGCGCCCACACGTGCGTGCACTCAGACACGCACTTGCACAGAGCTGTACACGCACAGCTCCAGCCTGTGCTCTTTTTTGGGGTCAGGCGGCCCATCGCTCACCCTGAGCCTGGGGATCACATCTATTCTTCCCGGCGTCCCTTACTGTAACCTGATGAAAAATTCATGTTTTCTATTTCCCCACTCCTCAGCCTATTCGTCATGGGAAGTGTCGAAGAGTCGGGCAGCCTGGCTTAGCGCAGGTCTGTCTTGTGAGGTGACTTTGAAGCATTTGAAGGGGAAATTTCCAGTCCCATTAAGACATGGGCAGCAGAGGAAGAAGCAACGCCGGGGTCGAGGGCCTTCGCCTTCTTGCGTGAGAAGCAGCGGGAGCCGTGAACTCTCTCTCCCGGGAAGAAAGAGCACTCCGGCCTCCCGCATCCTGGATCTCCTGGCTGCTGCGGACTGGTGACAGACTCGTGGGAGCCTGGGGGCCATAAGCCCTGCAGAGGTGAGGTGCTCATTGTCTCAAAGCCGTCATCATCTCTGAAAACGTGTTTGCTTCTCACTCCCTGTCTTTGAAGGGGACAAGGCTCTCCAGAGTTGGGCCACAGCCACTGAAACACGACCTCTGTGAGGACGGAGAACGTGCTGCGTCCCTCACCACGGTATCTGCAGAGCCTAGAACCGTGCCTGGCAGGTAGCAAGCAGGTCCTGGGTAGACAGTTGTGGAGGGGCTGAGTGAGTGGATGAGTGAATGCCGCAGAGCCGAGTGGAGAGTCACTAAGAGTCCCTTTGCAAAGAAAACTGCCAAAGTTTTGAGGAAATAGCACACAGTCTGCCCTCTCTTCTTCCCCTCTCTTGCCCGCCCGGGATGGAGGCCCTAACCCAAAACGTTTTTAAAAAGTTGACTAGATTCCATGCTCTCATGGAGCGCATGCAGCGCCCGTCCTAAAGGAAATGTGGGTTTCTGAGACACAAGAGAAGGCTGAAAGCACTCCCTAAAGAGTCTTGCAGGCAATAGAAGACACCATTCATGAGGGTTCTGGGGCCTGGCTTGCTGAAGGCCCTCAACGAACAGCTTACAGCTGGTGGACCGACGGCAGACGAACGGTCAGCGTGGAGGCCAGTGTGGTTTGCTCTTTGGCCCAATTTTCCTACCAGTTCTTAGAACTCAGGATAACACTAATGTATGGTCGGGAAGACCCTGTTTTTCCTCTTTTTTCCCTCCCTCTGTGGCACCTTTGCTCCAAAAAGCACATGGGGAAAAAAAATCACCTGAGACTCCCCCTTCCCAGGCTTGACAGGCAGGTCGATACCTGTGACAGGCTTCCCTGCCATCTGGACGCATCTCCGAGGCCCTGGCACCAGGTGGCTCACTGGCTGCAGGCCCCAGGCCCTCTGTGGGACACATTCCTCTTGGTCCCGAAGCTTCCCCACCAGGGCCAGCCCCAGCCCCAGCCCCAGCCCCAGACAATGCCAGGCCTGTCATACAGGGAAACGTCACTGTCCCTGGAGACACGGTCCCCTTCCCCCAGCCCCATTTCTGATCCCGGACATTAAATATTTATGAGTTTTCCATAGAAAAAAAGCCACAAACCTCAAATAATGCAAGTTGTCTGTCTACTAGGCAGGGAGATTTCAAGACGATAAACATTATTTAGAAACACCATGCTACGCTTTATATTGTGATATGATTGGGGACCATATTAAAACTCCGCCAAGGCTATTATACCTAATTTTTTTTCAATTCAGGCAATATTGCCACTGCTTAATATGATTTCTATTTACTTTTTTCTATTGTTCGTGTTTTATTGGGGTTGTGTCGGCTTTATCTAGCAGATCTGCCCCGAAAAGGAGGTCGGGCGATGCTTCAGACCTCGGCATTTTCCTTCGTCTTTCTTTTAAAGGGGTTTCCATTATATTCTGCTTGGTCTAAATTCACTCAAAAACCTTCAACGCTAATATAAACTCTTCTTCTTTACTCTTGTCCAATTACAATATTTCTACCGGCACACAGCCTGACAGCTTGGTATTTAAAAGCTATATAAACGCTCATCACCCGGTTTTATGTTCCCGTTTTCCTACAGTACCATTGGATTTGGGTGAACGCTGCATAAAATGTGTGCATTGAAGGGTTTCAAATCAAGTTATCTCCTCCATCTATAAAGATTGAATTTTAAAGTTTATTTTCATTATAAGTTTAAACCCAGGCGCTATTAATGACGGGGACCACCTCCCTCCACGAGAGCCTTCCTTCCCCACCTCCCTGGGGCTGCAGCCACACTGGAGAATCCTGTCATTTCCCGAATGATATGTAATCTTGCAAAATAGGATATTATTTTTTAAAGTATTATGCACTTTGCATAACTCTCTCTTCCCAGGCTGGTCCGGGGAGTGGGGGTGGAGGGGAGCTTGCGACCGCCTGCTAGGCTAGGCTCCCCTCTCTACACCTGCAGGAACCCCTCCTTACCACAGGTAAGGAGCAAGAGATTGTGTTGATTTCCTACCTCCCTTAGGCCACACCGAGCCCACCCAACTGCAAGTCAGGCAAGGGTGTCACATCGCCAGGTAATTGGGAGAAAAACAATAATTTAAAAGTTAAGTAAAACCCAAATTTTAAACCCTAATTCTTCAGATTGCAATCTAAACTCCTTTAGCTTCAGGAGGGCGGGGGGGAATCTTTCTTATGTGGGTTCCTAGACTCTGAGTTTCTAAACGTGTTATTGAAGCCGTGATTGAAATCTGACAAAAACAGACTGCGTTTTATAATAATGTCCCGCAGCCAAAGTATGGCACCAATAACTAAACAATACTTTATCACCTTTGCCACTTTCAACAGCTCCCATTAATATTGAGATCACAGTGTTCGGCCCTCCATTCCCCAGCTGACTGCCTCACTGACAGCGCTGGCTGAGGCGGTGACATTGAAAAATATTTGCCATGACATGGCCACAAATCACGGCGAGACAAGTTTAAAACTCAATATTCACTAAACTTGCATTGGCTAGTTTCTTGTTCCAATTTCTAAAACACAATTATGATATGCTCCTTTCTCTGAAATAGCAGAACAAAAATGGGTGCATGCTAAGCAAAGAAAGAATGAATGATAAAAAGAAATTAGATTCTTCGGGGGTCACCAGGAGTATCATTTTATGAGTTGGGCACTCTCACTGGAGAGGGGCCTGAGAGCAGACCCCAGATGTAGGGGGAGGAGGTGCCTGTTTTCCAGACTGTTCGGGGCACTCATGGCAGCCTGCACTCGGGTTGCGATTACTCGTGGTGCTGGGCTCACTCGACAGCCTAATTTTACACGGATCGATTCTTATTTTCAGCTTTCTCGAGATGCTGAAGCAGATGTTGGCCCACTTGGCAATTGCCCCTGATTCACTGTACAGAGGCCATGTCACCGTGGTAGAACGTGCCCCCTGCCCACTGTTTCTGCGAACCATGCTGGGACGGTGCCAGCCAGCTGCACCGCGGCCCGGCACCCAGAATCGGGAGCTTGTGAGGCCTTGGAGGCGATGGCGTGAACACTGGTTCCTACCAGGTAAATCTTCCCAGAGGCCTGGCCCCTGCATGGTTTGGACCAAAGCAATTCTTCTCTGGAGGGTGCCTGGCTAGGGCTTGGAGTGTTTTCCGAGCGCAGCGCGTCCGTTTCCATCTGTAGTCCTCAAGCCTGGCACAGGAGCTGGCTTGCAACTGACGCCCGAGAGCACATGTGGAACGGAGAGTGAGCATTTACCTGAGGCTGTGCGTCCCTCCAGGAGAGCCTCCTGCCTCTGCCGCCAGGTCACACGGGACTGTTGGCATCGGCCTGTGCATTGCTGAATCCAAACAAGATGAAGGTTGGGGATTGTCCGTTGGATTTAGCGTCCCAGAAGCCATTGGGGACCCAAGTAAAAGCCTTTTCAGCACATGTAGCCATAGTAAAGGTGATGTGACGTGTGCGTGTTAAATTTACATTGGCACAAGCAAGTCTGCCGGACCCAAAGGGGACACCTCCTGTCCGCTTCTGTTTATGTGCAGGGTCAATAGGACAAGAGCAATCACTGGGTGATCTGCCCCACTGTTTGAGCAGGGCGTTCTATCCTACCCCAGTCTTCTCGCGACAGGGAGGGTCTGTGTCTTTTAGTCCACAGATCTCTGCCCCGGACAGGCCACAGCCAGGGGCGTTGCCAGCACACGGACCGATGTAGACGATGAGGTCTTGGACCTCGAGCCTGAGTCGGACGCTGTGATGGAACAAGACTGTGGGGCGAGGATGTCAGTGGGTTTGTTGCATGTGGGAGGGATGTGAATGTCTGAGGCTACAGGTCAGGCTGTGGTGGATTATATTTCCCAAAGTGGCTGCCCCAATACCTCTTCTCCCACATGCTCATTTGCAACTCGACCTTGCCCCCTTCCCGGCCAAGAGATGAAGTCTGCTTCACTCCCCTTGGGTCTGGACAGGCCTTGTGAATGGAAAGTGGTGAGTGATGTTGTGTGATTTCCAAGGCCAGGTCATAGAATGTCTTCGTGGTTTCTCCTTTGTTTGCTGGTCTGTTTCTTCATGGAATCGGCCACCAGGCCACATGGAAGCTTGAACAGTCCCATGGGTAGAAACGAGGCACCTGGCCAACAGCTCTGAACCCCCAGCCATGTGAATGAGACCATGTTCAACAATCCCGCATCCCAGTGCCCCAGCCAGCACCACAGCAACCCCGGGGTCAACTCACAGAACCATGCAGAATGATGGAGTTAAGCTGTTCCATTTACGGAGGTTTGTTATACAACAGTGGGTAATGGAAACAAGGTTCAATCTAAATAACAGGCACACAGGTGTTCATAGAGCCATTCATTCAACTTTCCTGTCGATTTGAAGGTTTTCAAAATAAAAAGTTGAGAAAAAACTTTTTCACTTCAAAGTTTCATCCATAAAAAGGAATCACACACAACAGAACACACCGTGGGATGAGGGAAAAAGATCCACCCAGAGTCCATGAAGCAATAGAATGAGTAGAGGCAGAAGAATCACCAGTCCAAGCAATTGAGGCAGAAACCCAAGAAACCAGGAAAAGAGGGGAAAGACGGGGGCCGGGTGGCAGGCGGTAGGGGATGGGGAGAAAACTCTTTGGGACCTTCTACAAACTACAAGATACCAAATATCTAGAAGCAAAACTTTGGCTGGAAAGAAAAAGTCAGTCTGTATTTCATAGGTGTTCTCCTGGCCCACCTATCATCACATAAGTATTTTAATATCCAATGTCCACCCCACCACTCCAGCTACCTGTAGTGGAGATGCTCGATCATCAGGCAAGAGGAGAGAGAGATTTTGCTGGTTCTGAACAGCCACACACCTATGTTGTGGCTGCACTACATTCAGATGTGGTAGATCCCACAATAAAGGATTGATGGACTAAGGGATAGCACATTTAAAAAACATGGAAAACTTAGCAGCCATCGCCGTTACAAACGGTGGGGGAGTCCATTGGGTTTCCTATTGGCCCGGGATGCTCCTGCACTTCCAAAGTGCTCCTCCCGCAAAATCAACACGTGGAGCACGGCCTGGTCTTATACGAAGATACACTTCTCATGCACGTGCTTCAGAACAGCCTGGAACGCAATGCACCAGAATGTTTGCAGGAACGTTCCGGCTGGTAGAGCAGCAGTGATTTTTATTGCTGTCCTTACGCCTACCAGTGCTTTTGTCATTTTTAAAATAGTAAGTGTGAGCAATTTAAGTTAGTAAATAAACAAACACAGGGCAAATGTTGGGTGAGACATTGATATTGCTATGAGTACCTCTTTTAACTTCTTCTGAGTTCTCGGCCTTTCAGCTAGGTGGCCTACGCTAACAATTCACTTGTGGGAAAAGTAAGAATTTCTTACAGAAAAAGGGAAATCGTATTTCAATACTGACACTCAAAATAGAGCCTTCAGTGAAAACTGGACCTTGTTAGAAAAAATTGTCTTGGTTCCTCTGGCCCCCGTTTGGCCAACCTGGTTAGACTGGGCCCCAGAGTTGTAGGTAAGGAAAGAGGCAGAGGAAGGAAGGAGGGGAGCCCGCCCTCTACCTCCAGGGATGTGGGGAGGAGGTGCACCGTGGCAACGGCTGGGGAGACTCTCTGAGGACCTGAGGCCTTTGCCCCACTCTGGGAGGAGACCGCCACTGGGGAGCCAGCACTTGCGTGGGGTCCCCTGAGGGGGAATCAGACTGAAGGGAAGGTGTGCACAGCATTCTGAGTGTTCCCTGGGTCTGGTTTGTCACATTACGCTGAGCTCCATGCGCCTGCGGTGGAGTCCCCAGGGTGACCCCCAGGAGCGCCCCCGACCCCCGGAGCCAGGCAAGCCTGTCCTGCACGCTGGGACTTCCTCTTTGCTATAAGAGCTCAGACGAACAATTTCACGTTCCCTGAGCCTCCACTGATTAGTCTGAAAACTGGGAGCCTGAAACTTCCTTCCTGCGGCGGTACTATGACAATGACAGTGGTGGGCAGAGAGCACTGGCCACAAGCTACCAGGCCTCCGCTTGTCACTTGGCAGCCCCAGAGCCCCAGAGCTGAGCATAAGGCCCAGCACGCGCAGTGAAAGCCCACCAACCTGCTGAGCTGGCTCACGAGGTTCCCCCTCCAAGCACCCCTGGGCCTCAGTGTCCACATCTGTAACATAGGGAGTTTGTCATATCCAACCCCAAGGCTCCCTCCATTTCTACCAAGAAGACCCTGAGACCCCCTGCTGGGAGGGCTGTGTCAGAGAGGTCCACCTGGGGGCCACAGGCTCTGCCTGGGCCACACTCAGGCCCCCAGATGAGGGGGCTTCTTGGGAAGTGTCTAAGAGGGAATCCCCCTCTTCCCAACCCCAGTGAAAATGAAAATATTTGGGTTTTCACAGAACCCCCTAAGAAGGAGACAGATGACACATTTCACAGGGGAGCCTGAACACAATTGTCACGATTATGGAACAAATTCTCTCATGTGAGAAGGGCCTTTATGAATAAACTAAATACGGCTAATATTAAAGGTAATGGTGCAAGAGATTGAAGAGCTTGGCAGCCCTCCCCTCCAGCAGCCTACCGTGGGGATGTGGAGGGGCAGGGGGCTCAGCTCACACCGAACAAATCCAGATGCGGCTCCCAGGCCAGGGGTTGGGGGGACCTGGACCGACACCCAGAGGTGCCGAGGCCCAAATCCTAGCCCAGCACCCCCCTCCCTTCCTCCTCCAGGGAAAAAGGATGAGTCAGAGCCCACAGTCACAGTGACAATGAGTGCAAAGGAAAGAGAAAGTTCATCCTTCTTGCCAGCCCTTGGTCCCTGGCCACCCGCTGATGCCCTGCAGCTCAGGATGGGATCTGAGCACCGCTGTCCTCCAAGGCTCTGCCCACTTTCCTAACCAGAACGGTGCCATTGACCAGCACAAGGTCCCTTAAAGGTAAGGTGGGCATTTGACCATCTCTGCCTCCAGCTTACTGTGTATGCTGCAGTGTATGTTGGCCCCTTGCCCGGTCACCTGCAGCCACCTCTGACCTGCTGGCATCTGCAGTCAATCCAGGGCATGGCTGCAGCTGTGCTTCTCCTAAAGGACTCCCTCCCAGCCCCTCTCCGGGGCGACGCACAGGCCAGGCTCCCTGTCATACCTGGCAGAGACCGGCACCCTGGGCCCTCACAACCCGGCCCTGAGCTTCCTATCCGTCCTGCTCCCTCAGGAGTCCCACCCTGAACCTGCGAGAATCTCTGCTTGGGCCAGCCCAGCTGCTTTGCTCTCTGTCCTACCTCCCTCCTCTCCATCCCCCTGGGCCCGGTGCGTGGAGGGCACCAGTCTCCTTTGTCACCTGTCGGAATCCCCCACACACATCTTCTCTGACCGCTGCAGTCCTGTCCCTGCTCCCTCAGCTCACCTGTGACACCTGACTCTCCCCTGCTTCCCCCTGACTCTGCAGCCGGTCACAGGTGCACTCGGGGGCTCCTGTTCCCGATGCTCTCACTGGAGTCTCTCACCTTCCTCCTTTGTCTGACGTGTGTCCCTGCTCTCCAAGGCAGGGCCCCCTGCGTGGGTCACTGTGACCCCTCTGCTGTAGATGACTAACAACAGCCTTTGGGTTTCTGACTGTCCTCCCCGACGGAAAAGTCTTTGTGCTCCTCTGAACTCCCACTGTGCATTGGGCTTCATTGAGGGCACATGGTACATTTTAAAGAATAAATGCATGTGAAGTGCTGGCCTCGCTGACAATAAATACTCAGTAAGTGTTAGGTATTGGTATCATTCCTTTACTAGAGTTAATCCCGGACATATTTCAGTTCCCCTATTCAACGAGCATTCACTCACTAGTTTAAAAAATACGTTCAGCACCTACTATGAAAGACTTAGGCCTCCTGGGGGCCGGACGGCTGTCTGAGCCATCCCTGCAGCCCCCTCAAGCACCGATCTCCCTGTGGGGAGTGGCAAGTGCTCATTAATTACCTGAGGGGTGTGGCAATCAGTGGGTACCCCTGACATCCCACCTGCCTTATGTATAAATTGTGTGTGGCTTTGTAACCGAAGTAAATTTCAGGGATCCAAGAGGTCCAGTCTCAGAACGGTCACATCCAGTGTCCCAACGTTATTCTGGTCTTTCTTGGAACGTCTCGCACAACTTGAACGGGATCGGAGGTACGTGGTTACTCATGGCAACGCTCCTCCGCGCACGCGCTTTCTTCCAGCCCCCATGCTCCTCCCCTTTGCTCTCAGCTTCCACCTGGCCAAGCTCTCCTCTTTCCTTCTCTCTGTGTTTCCTTTCGATTGGTTCTTTTTTTTTTTTTTTTTTT
>PVKM010023495.1:0-21140 GCA_004027735.1 Carollia perspicillata | reverse complement strand
AGGCCTTTCGTAATCTGACCTCAACCTTTTAAATGTGCTATAGCAGTTAGGATGCTTTTGGCTGCAAGTGACAGTAACTGTGATTCGAGTGACACAAAAACTTATCATCTCATGCTATAGGAAGTCCACTAGTAGGGCCAACTGCAGATTGTTTGTTCAAAGGACTCAGTGACTTTGGTAAAGAGCTGGGTACTTTCTACTTCCCTTCCGGGCATCATAACCAGACCCAACAATGTACAGACGAAGAGAAGAGGAAACGTTCCTCAGAACCCCCGTCCCTGATAGACTTCCCAGCGTCTCCACTCCCCAGCCAGCCACTGGTGAGAGCCTGGCATTGCTCCCAGGCCAACCAGTCCCTTCCCACCCCCAAGGGGAGAGTGGTGCCCGCTTCCCCTGAGGCACATGCCTTCATGGGGTAGGAGCGGGGACCTGACAAAACTGCAGTTTTCTTAAGAGGAAATTAGGGGGAACTGATGCTGGACTGGCAACACACAGTGTCCACCACCAGGCTTCCTGGCACATGGAGGAGTTTACTGTTTCCTCACACACCTTGGTCTGCTGTGGCCTTTGTGTTGATTCTAAAAAAATGTCTGGCTTCCCCACATTTTTTTTCCTGGAAAGCTCTTCTTCATCCTTCATGACTGATTTAGTTTCTTAATGTTGCTGTAACAAATTACCATAGACTTTGAGGCTTAAAACAACACAGATTTATCATCTTACAGTTCTCGAGTTCGGCAGTCTGAGATGGGTTTTACGGGGCTAAAACAGGGGTGCCGGCAGAGCTGTGTTCCTGGAGGTTGCCTGCATTCCTTGGCGCATGGCCACATCATTCTGACCGCTGCTTCTGTCATCACATCTTCTCTCTTTCTGACCCTCCCGACTTTCTCTTAAAAGGGCCCTTGTGATTACATTGGGCCAACCCAGATAATCCAGGATAATCTCCCATCTCAATATCCTTCACTAAATGACCTCTGCATATTCCCTTGTAAGATAACATAGATACAGGTTCTGGTTATTAGGACATGGACATTTTGGGGAGGGAGGGACATTGCTTTGTTTACCATGATTACCTAGCACAAATACCACCTTCTCTGCAACATCCTTACCTCCATTCCAGAAAGGTCACTGTGGTAGGAACAGAAAGAAGGGGTTGGAAAAAGGCAGGACATTTGCCCTGAGGCACTGGTCTTGGTGCCACCTCTTTTGGTTGTCCAGGGAAGGCTGGATGGCAATGTTATTTGGCCATTGCCTTTCTTGGACCTGCTCTCTGGGCATGTTTCTTACCTCCCTTCCACTGCTTTTTGACCTCACTTTGAACTTCCTTCAGGTATGAGTCAGAGATTTTATACCCAACACACTGTGGTTTGTGGAGGTGTTCACTAAAAGAAATAAAGAGGAAATTCTACCCACAGGACAAAATATAGCCTTTATATGCCCCCCAGGTTACAGTGACTTTTCTAGAGTGAGTTTTCTCTTCTGACCCTATGGTGTCCTGGCCTGTCTATGGACAAAAAAGTGGTTCAGGTCATACCAGAACGTCTCTCTCCCCTCCCCCACCCCCACAAATATTTATCGTGCAACTATGTGCAGCATGGTGGTGGGCACCATTGCTGTGAGGCACATGGTTCCCCAGAACAAACCCTGAGACGTGCAAGATCCTTGTCAAGTGATTTATTCCCAGGAAAAGTCCTAGTGGAGTGGGGAATGGGGCACCGAGGGGAGGAAGGCAACCAAAGGCTCTCTCTGAGGCAAAGTCCCACAAAGAGTAAGTATGGGTCCACCCCCCCAGGAGCTCTCTGAGACAGGCAAGTCAGTCCTGGATTGTCCTGATCATTGTTTAAGGGCTGCCTCCAGGGAGACATAAACTCCCAGGCACTTCTGTTTCTCCAGGGTGCCCAGGAAAAGCAATTCTGACTGAGAAGAGCCTTTCATCCAGTGAGGCACAGGTGCTGCTAGGAAGGAGAGCCCACTGGGAGCCAGTATGTCTGAAGATGGCACTGGGATTCTCTGGGTCCCCTTGGGGTCGGCAGACATTCTCCTCTATACCAAGGAAGGCCCTGTGCTCAGGCATTTCCTCTTCATGGTTGCTACTCTACCTCACCACCCCCTACCCCCGGCCAGCTCATCGTTTTAGTCCACTCCCAGTCAGGACTTCTGTGACACCCTGGCCTCTGGGGAAAGCTGACCTTCCTGAGCTCACATAACCTTGTGGGCTCCTGGTCATGCCATGCTTCTTCTCGGGCTGTCCAAGCCTTGGAGTCCTGAAGGAAGAAGCCCATTTCCTTTTAGAATCCTAAAGTTTCTTGTGCCAGCTTCCCAGTCACTTCAGGAAAAGGCTGTCTCTACCAAAACTACATCATTGCCTGAGGATGGTGCTTGTGTCTGCCTGTCTCGGAGAGAGGCCAGGGCCCCACCCTCTCTGTCCTGTCACTGTGAGCTGGCAGTTGGGCCAGCTGCCTGAGTGCCCAAGTAGTGAAGGAGCCCATTTTGTCCCTGTCTGGTCACCTCATCTCCTTTGTGGTTCTCCCCTTGCTCTCCCATCCTGTGACTTGACCCCACTCTTGAGATTTCTCACTTGACTTGGACTTCCCTACTACTTAGCACAGGCCAGTTCTGCATTTGAGGTAGAGAGTTTTACCCAAAGCTTCTAACTCCTTTTCTCTGAGGCCCTTCAGTCATTAGGTGCCATAATATTGGGTTGGCCAAAAAATCCGTTACATTTTTTTCCCCAGTAAAATAAAAGGTACATTTTTCATTTTCACCAGTAACTTTATTGATTTAAATATTTTGAGTATGTGGGCTATCTCTCACTATTGGCTTCTAGGTCATAGAGGCCAGAGGTACTGCTAAACACCTTCCATTGCATAACACAGCCCACAGTAAAGAATTATTTGGCCAAAATGGCCCTGGCTGGTGTAGCTCAGTGGATTGAGCTTGGGCCTGCGAATCAAAGGATCATGGTTCGATTCCCAGCCAGGGCACATGCCTGGGTTGCAGGCCAGTTCCCAGCAGGGGACGCATGAGAGGCAACCATACATTGATATTTCTCTCCCTCTCTCCTTCCCTTCCCCTCTAAAAGATAAATAAATAAAATCTTAAAAAAAAAAAGAAGGGGAAAGTTCTCAAAAAATAAAAAAAAAGAATTATTTGGCCAAAATGTCAATAGTACCAAGAAACTTTGCAAACCATTTTTGACACGTCACAGCACCTTCTCCATACCCTACACAAATCTTTGTGGGGTTTTTTTTGCATTTCAGTTGCCTTTTTATCTTTCTTGAAATAATAAAGAGTAAAACACTGAAGACGTTGTGTATCTTCTCCCATCTTCAATATTAAACTAGGTACTCAAAAATTCACCAATTTTGATAAGTTTTTTTAAAATGCATGCTGATATGACAGCTGTCACAATACAACCTAAAAAAATTGTTTTGAATGATGTTAAAGACAACTAAGCACTACTAGAGCCATCTTATGGAAAAACCATGACAGACTTTTTGGCCAATCAATTCTTGCTTTGTTGACAAATGATGCTCTTCACTCAGGTGACCCAAAAGAGAACTTTCCCAAAACACATCATTGTTTTTATGACATCATTGTTTTTAAAAATGCAATAGTATACACCTGAAATCTGTATAATTTTATTAACCAATGCCACCCCAATCAATTCAATAACAAATGCAATAGCTACTTTAGTATAAGCCGATATATCAGTAATAAGTATAGCAATAGCTAATATTTGCATTTTATGCTATATATTTTACATGTATCACTTTATTTTATTCTTTACCCTTCCCCCCAACAATCCTACAAGGTGGGAATTGTCATTATCAACATTTTACTGGTGGGGAAATTGAGGCTCAGAGAAGTTAAGTCATGCCATAGAGCTTGCAGAGCTGAGACTGATGCTATCCAGGTCTATCTGAGCACTTAAAGCCCATGCTCTGAATTATCACCCTCTGTTGCCCCTTACCTCATAGTGAGGAAGAGTCTCCTGCTCAGAGTTGAGGACACTGAACAGGAATGAGTCTGGCAAATGACAGTGTTTTTTCAGAACTTTGGATTCCACTGGTACTTAGTCATGCCATTTATTAGATTCCCTACCCAAGAATTAAGTAGAAAATAGGTTCTTTATCCCAAATCCTTTTCAGATGTGTTGGCCACCAAAGCAGGCTCCATCACCCCAAAGTGAATCACTAGGCAAACCAGTATTATTTCAATTGTGCCTTTCTGGAAGAGGGGCTTAGACCCTCCACATTCGTTTTTTTTTTTTTTAATTTTTATTTTTTAAGAGTCTTCCTGGAATCCCCACCCAGTAACTGCTGTTTTTTTCTGTTTGGCCAAAAGTGTCAAATGACTACGACTCCTAGTTGCAAGGCAGGCTGAAAATAAAGTTGGTGTTTGGGTTGTTTTTTAAGTTTGGCCTTCCCCATGATATCAGTGTTTTATTAGGAAGAAGGGGATAATGGACATGGGGTAAACAACTCACAGCATATGTTATACTTTATTTCTGCTGTCATTTCCTTTTCTAATTGAGAGTTCATGGCCTATTTCAAAAAATCTTGGGTCAGTATTTGAAATTACCTGGTATGAACTCTTTCAACACATTTGGATGTCCCAAAGACATTCAAAGTCAATGTGTCCTCAAAAGAATTACCTTCTTCCTGAGTAATTTTCAACTCATCTGTGTGAATAGCAGCACTACTGTCAATCCAGTTATTCAAACCAGAAATTTAGGTGTCATCCTTATTTGTTCTTCATTCCTCATATTCAACCAGTCACCAAGCCTGCGATTTTCATTCCCATTGATCTGATTTCTACTTCTGCATTCTTTCCTACCAATATCTAGCAGTGTATGAAAAGCATAATATGAGGTCTGTCCAGGAAAAGTCCAGCCATTGTTAATATAATGAGAGTGGTTTGTGCAATATCAGTTTAACCTGGTAGTCAAGGAGAGTGGACTAGAATGTGCATGTGTGAACAATGATCACTTCACTGTACTAGTCAGTGGGGGTGGTAGATGCCACTGAGTGAGCATGTGTACCGTGTTGCTGTTGTAGTCAAAAGGACTGAGTAGAGCAATAAATCTGCATCAGATTTTGCATTAATCTTGAATGTTCTTCTGTGGAAACTATATGATTCAGAAGGCCACAGCTATGGCCAACTGGTGATTGGCAGTGATTGGCAGCTTCATCATGATAATGCCCCCTCCCATTCATGCATCATGTCTCATGCAGAGTTTTTTGGAGAAACATCAAATTACCCAGGTGACTCTGCCTCCTTATAGCCCAGGTTTGATGCCCTGCAACTTCTGGCTTTTCCCAAAACTAAAATCACCTTTGAAAGGAGGAGATTTCAGACCATTGATGAGATTCAGGAAAATATGAAGGATGTAGTTGATGGCAATTGGAAGAACTGTGTGAGGTTCCAAGGCGCCTATTTTGAAGGAGACTGAGGCATCACTGTCCTATGTGCAATGTTCCTTGTATCTTTTTCAATAAATGTCTCTGTTTCTCATAGTACATGGATGGATACTTTCTGGACAGACTTCATATATCATGGTCCAGTAAGATTTATGCCAGAATTATAAGGATGGTTCAATTTCAGGGAATCTACCAATGTAACTCACTATAGTAATGAATTAAAGGAAAAAACATAGTCAGTTTTTTTCTTTATTTTGCAAAAAAAAAAAAAGGTCATAGATTGAGGAAAGCATTTAATAAAGTTAACACCTTTTTTCTGCAGATAAAACAAATAAGAACAAAATATATAAGAATTAATTTAGCTAAGGAGATGCAATGCTTCTACACTAAAAACTATAAAACAGTACTGAAAGAAATTAAAGAGAATCTAAATACTTGTAAAAACATCCTTTGTTCATGAATTGGAGGGTTAATATTGTTAAGATGGCAATACTACCAAAACAGATCTACAGCTTTAATGCAATCATTATCAAAATTCCATTGTCTTTTATTTATTTATGTATTTATTTATTTATGTATTTATGTATTTATTGCAGAAATGGGAAAATTGACCCTAAAATTCATGTGAAATTGCAAAGAATTTTGAATAGTCAAAACAATTTTGTAACTAACAAAACGGAAGGGCTTACACTTTCCAATTTCAGAATGTCTTCCCAATTTCAAGGCTCCAGTAATAAAAATCAATGTAGTCCTAGTATAAGGATGAAAATATAGGTAAATAGAATACAATTGAGAGTCTGGAAATAAACCCAAAATCTATGGCCAATTTATGTTTGACATATGCCAAGATTATTCAGTGGAGGAAAATGGTCTTTTCAACAAGTGGTGCTGGGACAACTGGATACCCACAAGGAAAAGAAGAAAGTTGATCCATGGCTCACACCATATACAAAAATTAACTTAAAGTGGATAAAAGACCAAAACATGACAGCCAAAACCATAAAATTCTTAGAAGAAAAAATAGGACTAACTATTCATTTTGTTGGATCTGGCAATGGTTTCTTAGATGTGACACCAAGAAACACAAGCAACAAAAGAAAAAAACAGGTAATTTTGACTTCATAAAAATTAAAAACTTTTATAGATCAAAGGACAGTATCAAAAAAGTGAAAAGAAAACCTACAGAATGGGAGAAAATATTTGTACATTATATATCCAACAGGGGTCTAGTATCCACAATATATAAAAAAATCTCTTGCAGTTAAATAAGAAAATGGAAAGGACCTCAATTAAAAGCTGGGTAAATTAATTGAATAGACGTATCTCCAAAGAAGAAATACAAATAGCTAACAAGTATATGAAAATACACTCAACATCATTAGTCATTTAGAAAATGCAAATCAAAACCATGATAAAATACCGCTTCACATTTACTATGATAGCTATAATAATATTAAAAAAGGAAAATAACAAGTGGTGGTGAGAATGTGGAGAAATTGAAATTCTTGTATACTTCTGTTGGGAATGTAAATGGTACAAACACTGGAATACATTTTGGCAGTTCCTCATTGAATTAAACATGGAATTGCCATATGATCCAGTAATTCCATTTATGGGTGTACACCCAAAAGAACTCCAAACAGGTGTTCAAACAAAAACTAGTACATGAATGTTCATAGTAGCACTATTCACAATAGCAAAAAGAGGGGAACAACCCAAATGTCCATCAACTGACAATGGATAACAAAATGCGGATTAAGAAAATATTATTTGAGTAAAGAAATAAGGTACCGATACATGCTACAACATAGGCGAACCTTAACATTATGCTACATAAAAGAAGCCAGACATAAAAGGCCATATTGTATGATTCATATGTATGAAAAGGAATATTTTATTTTTTAAATATATTTTATTGATTGTGCAATTACATTTGTCCCAATTTTTCACCCTTTGACCTCTCTGCCCAGTAACCTCCAGCAATCCTCCTACTCCTTAATTCATGTCCATGGGTCGTGCATATAAGTTTTTTGGCTTCTCCATTTCCTATATTATTCTTGACATACCCCTGTCTATTTCGTACCTACCAATTTGTACTTCTTAGTCCCTGTACCTTTCCCCCACTCTCCTCCTTTCCCCTCCCAGTTGATAACCCTCCAAATGATCTCTATATGTATGCTTCTATTCCTGTTCTGTTTGTTTGCTTAGTTTGTGTGTTTTTTTTAGATTCAATTGTTGATAGTTGTGGATTTGCTGCCCTTTTAATATTCATAGTCTTGATCTTCTTTTTCTTAAGTAAGTCCCTTTAACATTTCATGTAATAATGGTTTAGTAATGATGAACTCCTTAAGCTTTCCCTTGTCTGGGAAGCACTTTATCTGCCCTTCAATTCTAAATGATAGCTTTGCTGTATCCAGCAAATCTTAATCTAGGTTGTAGGTCCTTGCATTTCATCACTTTGAATACTTCTTGCCAGTCTCTTCTTGCCTGCAAAGTTACTTTTGAAAAATCAGCTGATAGTCCTTACGGGTACTCCTTTGTAGGTAACTCTCTGCTTTTCTCTTGCTGTTTTTCAGATTCTCTCTTTATCTTTTAAATTTTGGCATTTTTATTATGATGTGTCTTGGTGTGGTCCCCTTTGGGTCCAAGTTGTTTGGGATTCTCTGTGCTTCCTGGACCTGTATGTCTATTTTATGTGCTAAATTAGAGAAGTTTCTTTCATTATTTTTTCAAAAAAGTTTTCAGTTTCTTGCTCTTCCTCTTCTCCTTCAGGCACCCCTATGATTCAGATGTGGGTACATTTAAAGTTGTCCCAGAGGTTTCTAAACCTATCCTCATTTGTTTTTCTTTTCTTTTTTTTAAAATTATTTTTCTTCCTGTTATTCTGATTGAATACTTTTTTCTTCCTTGTGTTCCAAATCATTGGTTTGTGTCTCAGCTTCCTCCTCTCCACTGATGGTTCCCTGTAGATTTTTCTTTATTTTGCTTAGTGTAACCTTCATTTCTTCTCTTATATTATTGCCATACTCAATGAGTTCTTTGAGCATCCTGATCACCAGTGTTTGGAACTCTGCATTTGATAGTTTGGTTATCTCCATTTTGTTTAGTTCTTTTTCTAGGGTTTTGTTCTATTCTTTCATTTGGGCCATATTATTTTATCTCCTCAATTTGGCAGCTCCTTTGTATTTGCTTCTGTGTATTAAGTAGAGCTGCTGTGACTCCCTGTAAAAGGCACCTGTCTGGATGAATGTGGCTTCTTGAAATCCTTGGTTGTCTGACTTCCACATAGCCAAATTTTCTGATGGTTCTGGTTGTTATTCATTTTGAGAAATAGTTGTAATCCTCCCTGTGATTGTGTAAGGAGGTGAAGTATGTCTACCTATGCCTCCATCTTGACCATAAGCCCCAACATTTTATTCCCATATATATATATATAAAGAAATATGATTTCATATATATAAAATACCCAGAATATGTAATTCACAGAGACATAAAGCAGATTAGTGGTTGCCAGGGGATAAGTGCAAGGCATCTACTTACTGGGAAGTCATTTCCTTCTGGGGTAATAAAAATGTTCTGAAACTAAATGGTGGTGATCATCGCTAAACAGTGTAAGTGTACAAAATGTCATCAATAGTAAATTTCATGTGTACTTTACCTAAAAAAAAAAGCAAAAAGTTCAAAAGCAATCAAAGAAATGTCAAACACTGAGTTAAATAATGACAGAGGCTAACTTCCTCAAACTTCTAGAAACCTATACTAATAATAGTAAGTGACAAAGCATTAGAAGTCTTACCAGTATAGCTGGGAATATACAAGGATATCTATATTATTCCTACTACCAGCATTGGACTAGAAATCTTAGGCAATGCATTAAGACAAGAAATAGGAAGTCCTTTTTCATCTTTAAAACCACAAAGGCTTTCAGTGCCCTCTGTATGAAGTTAACAATTAAAGCCTGCAGCATAGATTAATCCCAAAGAAGCTATTGATGTGAAAGGATAACAGGAGGTGAAGCTTTAACTTTTAAAAGTTCTCATGTGTGAGAGGGATAAGGCAGAGATTAAAGAATAAGAATCAAGAAAGAACAGAGAAAAAGAGACTAGCATAATATGTTACCATAGGAGCAAAGGTTGGCAGTGTGGGAAGAGTTTTAGGAAAGTTACATATTCTATGGTGAGGATGTAAATTCTGTGGAGAGGTTAGAACAAAAACTGAAAATGCCATTCGTTCAGTCTGCTTCAATGCTGTGCTCTGATTTGTAGAATTCACTTGTAATCTTTTTGGTTCAAATATTGATAGGGATATATGACCCCAAGAGAGCAGATTGTTATAATCTCTCTTGGTAAAGAAATATTGTTCCTCATCATATATTTTACACAGCAGGCTTTGATTCTATTTATTTAAGTATATATTTGGTACAGAATTCTACAATGGATTCTGTAGGTGAAATAGCCCCAATCTCATTTCTCAAGAAATGCTATGAAATACATGAATATTTATCTCGTTGACTTTATGCAAAACTACTGTTGTGGAGTGTTCTCTCCACACAACAGTGTTCTGTTCCCTACCCCATTCATCCACAGATTCACACTTATCCTGTGGTGCTCAAGTCATCCACCTCGATGATGGTTTCTCTTATTTCCCCAAACTGTGTTCACCACTCTCTTCTTCGTGTATTTAACTCTTTTTGTAAATTGTATTTTACTTTTCTGGTATGTGTGTTTGTGCTGATGGCATTGGTGTTACTGCCTGCACTGGGCTGGGAGCTTCCTGAGAACAGAGACTCTGACTCTTTCATCTTCGTGGCCCCAGTGCCTAGCTATTTGCCCAGTACTTGGTCGCTCATAAAATATTCTCTGAATAAGATTGCACTGAACCATTGTTTTGGGGATACATGCAAAAAGCTCTGGGAGCACTCAGAAAAGATAGGCAAGGCTTCAAAGTCTCTAGGCAGGGGAAAGGGTTTTCTTGACAGAAGAAACAGTAAGTGTAAAGGTATGCAACTATGAAAGACCATGCTTGCTAAGAAAAAAGTGGGAATTCAGCGCGATGACAATGTAGAGATGAGACTGGTGAGGATGGTTTGATCCTGATGATGTATACCATAAGTTATGTGGACTTCACTAACAGGGGCCCCACCAGATGTTTTTAAGTAAGATAATGACATGACACTTGTTTTTTTTTTTTGAAAGCTAACTCTAGGGCTGTAATGTAAACTATGCACTTTGGGTGAGAATGATGTGTTGATGTAGGTTCATCAGTTGTAATGAATGTACCCCTCTTGTGGAGATGTTGATAGTGGGGGATGGCTATGCATGTGTGGGAGCAGGGAGCATATGGAAAATCTCTGTGCTTTCCTCTAATTTTGCTATGAATCTAAAACTGCTCTAAAGAATAAAGTCCACTTTTTTAAAAAAAGTAATTATAGCAGTCGTGGGATTCTCATGGATGGCCTTTGTAAGATCACTTTCTTCATGTGTTACAGAAGTGGAAAGGGCTGATTTTTTTTTTATTGGGCACATGACTATCAATTGTCACAGCCCTACAAATCACACCGAGTCTAGCCATGGTCTTCTGATCAGAAACCGGAAGTGAAGAGGAGCCCTGGCTGGTGTAGTTCAGTGGATTGAGTGTGGGCCTGCGAACCAAACCGAGGTTCGATTCCCAGTCAAGGCACATGCCTAGGTTGCAGGCCAGTTCCCCGTAGGGGACGCACAAGAGGCAACCATACATTGATATTTCTCTCCTTCTTTCCCTTCCCCCTAAAGATAAATAAATAAAATCTTTTTTAAAAATCTTTAAAAAAAAGAAGTGAAAAGGAAGACCTTAGCAAAATGTCAGAAGTTTGAGCCTAGAAAAATAGGTCTCATATTTTTCAGTGGGAAGTATTAAACTGGACAAGCAGAGGGCCAGAAGAACAAGGCTGTATCCAGAAGCCACCTGGCCAAGAGACAACAGAGAACTGGAAAGGAGGAGAACAAAGGAAGAGGATCATGAAGTTGGGAGGTTCCTCAAGTGGCCAGAAACCATTCCTTTTAGGATTACAGATGTGGGTGTGTTTAATGAATCTCTTTGTTGCTTCTGAGAGAATTTTTGAAAAAGCACTGCGGTGGGGCTTTAAAAGAACAAATAATCTTCATTTTTAACACTGTCCCCACCATGTGTAGTTGTGTTCTTTGGATGTGTTTTTTAATTTCTCCAGTCCCCTATCTCCTAATATGTAAAATTAGGGTAATGGTACCTCATTGTCTTTGGAGAATTGGCATATTGCAGAGTTAGGAAAAGCTATTCCTTTGCCAATATGTTTCCTAGAGTGGGTGGGTCATGGTTCTCACGCTATATCTTGTCTGTAGAAGGTAGTGCTGATGGCTCTGCTCCCCACTTGGGCTGCCCTGAGGGAGGAGGCCTCCACATAGTGTGACTGTGGGAGGCCTGGCCTTTGGTTTTGTGTGTGCCCAGTGTCTGCTGAAGCTGCTTCTGTTTGTGGCTTGGCCTCTCAGCTTCCTACTCCACCTATGAGGAGCCACACTGTCTGTTCTAGGAGCCAAGCCTGTCTGCTACTGCTGGTTCCTGGGAATCAGCCACTTCCCTCTTCTGGGGAAGCACATAGTCACAGCCTGGATGACCACCACTGGGAAATCCACCCCAGCCTGAAATAAGACAGTTTCAAAGCAGCGACATGGAAAAACAAAATATGAACTGAACAAACTCTTGTATGTCTGTTGAGTGTGTCTTCCCGGCTCAGCTGTGGTGGATACCCACAGGTGGGCAGAGAGAGTGAGAGGACCTCAGATCACCATGAAGTCCTCCAAAGAGCCAGTTTATGGACAGGGATAATAACACCCACCCTCTAGGCTTGTTATAATGCAGTGCTTCCTAGACTTAAAAATTGTATGAATCATTAAACTTCAATATCATTTTGGGGCCTGATATCACATCAACATTATTTTTTGTCAAAAGATATTAAAAACATACAACACTAAAACAAAACTTTCATACACTCCGATCATAATGAAAAAGGATTTTAATGCAGAAGGAATTCTAGAAAGAGAACAATATAAAAATAAATAATATTAAAAAAATTTTGAAAACATTCACTGTCAATAATTGCAGACTAGGCAATTTGGGCCAACCCTTCTGTTGAGAATAACTAGAAAAGCTAAACAAAATATATTTAAAATTATTTTTAAGTTATAAAGGAGACAAAGAGCTACTGAGCAAACTACTATTTCAAGATCCAAGAGAAGAAAGAAGTCCGGAAAAGGAGATCCTGGCATTCAGGGTCTTTATGGGAGCTGGATGAAGTGGCTAAGAGGCTGACTAGCACTTTTAACAATCTCATGTGGCTAAGGGAACAAAAGTTGCAATTCAAGACCTATGAAAGTGGTTGGCTAACCCCTCCCACTGCTGCCCCTTCGGTTGAGATCTTAAAAAGCAGCACCTTACAAGTAAGAGTGAACTTTGGGTGTTCATAGCCCAACTTCAAAGGGTATTAGTCCTTGAAATTGGATTAAGGTAAGCCTGGATTGCTAGTGCTCCTATGCACTCAAAACAAGCATGTGGAAATCCTCTCTAGAGGAAAATAATACCCTAGGTCTCAAAATAATTCCACAAATAATTTCCCAAACACAGCCTGTAGCACATAATAGAAGGTAACCAAGCACACATGGGGAAAAGACAACATGAACTAAAACCAGGGGAAACAACAGATAAATGAACTGACCCATATAGGCTCTAGATATTAGAATTCTCAAATACAGGTTTTTAAAATAACTATGCTTAATATTTGAAGGAAAAAAGGACAAGATTGAGAATTTTGGCAGAGATCTGGGGACTATAATAAGGGACATGGTAGATCTGAAAAAGAATCAAATATAAAATCTAGAACTATAAAATACAATAACTCCAATTAAGAATACAATATGGGTGATAGTTTTATAGAAGATTAGACATAGTTGAACAGAAAATTAGTGAAAAGGAAGATAAGTCAGTGGAGATGATCCAGAATAAAGCATAGAAAGATAAAAAGAATAAAAAACATAGAAGAGAGGTTAAGGGACATCAAGGGTGAAAAGATCTAACATGCATGAATTTGGAATCCCAGAAGTAGAGAGGAGAGAACATGGAGTAGATGCTATATGTAAAGAAATAAAGGATAAGAATTTTCCTAAATTGGTAAGATCATTAGGCCACAGATTCAAACCCAAATAAGTTAAATATAAAGAAACACACACCTGAGAACATCACAGTAACACTGCTGTAAACCAAATATCAAATCTTGAAAACAGTCAGAGAAAAAAGATAGAAAAAAGAAGCAAAAAGTAGACTGATATCCAATTTCTCAAAAGAAACAATGAATGGCCTCTCAGCAGAAGAAGTGGAAGCCAGAAAACAATGAAATGATATCTTTGATGTGCAAGAGAACTGCCAAGCTACTATTCTAAACTCAAGAACATAGGTTGAAGAATGACAATTGAAAGTTAAGAAAATGTATTATCAACATACTGCAAAATGGAAATATGAAGGGTGTTCTTCGGGCAGAGAAAACATAATATCATATGGAAGCTCAGAGATGCAGGAAGACAGACATAAGAGCAACGACAAAGGCAAATACATGGTAAATCTGAATTAATATCAACTGTGATGAAATATAGGAAGAGTTAAAATACATAGTCTTTGCATAACATTGTGAAGGAGGAGTTCATAAAGAAGGGGTAAAAGTATCAAATAACACTAGAACTTGAGAAATCAAGGATGCATGTTATGATCTCTAGGGTAGCCCCTAAAATATACTCTAAGTATACTCTAAGTGTATATTTCTAAGCAAATGTTGGGATGGGTGGAGTAATAAAACAATATTCCATTAATCCAAAAGAAGACATGAAAGGAGGCAAAAGGAACAAAGAACAGGTCAGACAACTTAGAAAGCAAATTATAAAATGGCAGATTAAAATTCATATAAATCAGTGATTACATTAAATATTAATGGATGAAGTGTCCAATTAAAAGATAAAATTGTCAAATTAAAATGAAATATAACTCTGTATTCTTTGCAAGAAACACATAAAAGATGAGAGAGGAAGCCAGTTGGACTCCATGTGGGTGGTGTGCGTGTGCGTGTGTGTGTGTGTGTTTGCATGAGTAGGGGGCACACATGTCCTTATTTTCAAAGGAGGGATAGTAAAAAGGCAGTAATAGATAATTCGGTTAAGTGTTTACCACAGGACTAGCCTGAGCATTCTATGCAGCTCATCTCAGCTGTTAGTGCCTGGCAGACTGTCTCTGTTGGTCTCCTGAGGGGCAGCCACCCCAGAGTAGTGGTGGTGGGCACACAGTGATAACACAGGAGTTGGCACCACACTTCGGGAGTGTTTTCTGAGCACAGTTGCTCCCAAATCCAGGATGTGATGTTTTTGGTTGCAAAGTAAAAACTCTGCAGAAAACAATTTGATATTTAGTCAAGCAAAACAAATCTTCCTTCTCTCCCACTCCGCCTGCCTACCCTTCTCTCATACTCAGTCAAAAGTTGGGATGCGGACACACAGAGGCCTGAATGGTATCACACTGACTTTGCAGTCAAGAGGTGGAAGAAAAATAAGTGTCAAGTCAGAGATTTCACCCTAACTCTGCTCTTGGCAGCTGTGTGACCTTGGGCAAGTTAGTTAACTAATGCACCTACATTCAATTTCTTCAGTACCATGCGGGTAATCCTACCGGCCCCATAGGTTGTTAGGGTTAAATGAGATCCTATAAATGAGAGCTTTTCTGCCTTCTGCACGGAACTTTCCCTCTCCAATGATTCCAGGTGTGTGAGCCAGCACCTACAATCTCAAATCTGAGACCACCTTGTCCAACATTTGTTTGGCAGATGACAAAACTGAAGCACAGAGCGGTCAAATGCTAGCTGTGTGATTTTGGGCAAATGGCTCAACCTCTCTGGTCCCAGTTTCTTCATGTATAAAATAGAGACGGTAATAGCAACCTCATTAAGTTTTTGTGAAGACTGAATGAAAAAAATGTTTGTAAAGGACCTGGTACTGGGTAGCCTTTTGGCACATGGTAGAGCTACCGTCTTTTAAAAATGAATACTGTTATTTTGTGTAGCATTTGAGAAGTCATTCCTCTCTGAGGTATTAAGAGCTGGCAGGCTGCAGCCATTCGGTCACAAACCCTGGAGCTGGTGGGTTATCCTGGGGAGACCTTCCTCACGGGGTCAGGTAGAGTTCAGTGAACTCACAGAGAAGCTTGATTTTAGACGCTCCAAGGTACATCCACTCATCTCCTCTCAACTCCCTCTGCCTGTTATTAAACTGGTAGTTTTTACAACATCAATAAAGAACTTTCCTACCCAATTACCCCAGACAATAGGCTGAAAAGCAGTTTCGACTATGAAAACTTCGTGTTGGGTTCATTTAGATTGTTTTGCTGTGTCAAATCCTCACTTGAGTTCAAAAGTTCAGCTGAACCATGAACTTTGTAATTTCACAGCAGGCAGTTCTACAAATATAGTGGAAAGTGAAAAAACATACACTATTTAAGGTGGGCTTGTCGAATTGTATATAATCTGGTTAGGAATGGGTGTACGTGAAATAACCCTTAATTTGCAGCGCATAGTAACACATCAAAAAGGAAGGGAAACAACATTAAGCCAAACGGTTCCTTGAGTTACCTGACCTCCGAGGCTTCTGAGGCAACGCGCATTTGTGACTAATCATTAGTGGACAGACTAAAGCCAGCTAATCTTGTTAATAAATTGTGAAGGCCTGTATACCTCCTGGTTTTAGTGGTGGCTTTCTGCCTGTCTGAAACAGGCAGCGTATCAAAACAAAAGGGTCATGACTTTATGTATTTGTTAAAGTCAGAAGCCATGTTCTCATATAACTCAGGCTTGATTTGACCTGGTTACACAAGTGTAGGTGGAACGAGAGTTTCACAGGAGTGAGATTAATGCTGGGCTTTCATTCGTCTGCTAATAAAGACACACACACACACACACACACACAAGTTCAAGAACCCTCGTTTTGTAAGCCTCGTGTTTGGGCAGCTTACATTCAGGAGTAAAGCAAACAAGATCACAAACTCCCTTGGCTTTGGGTGTCTTTCAGCTCGTTCCCAGCGAGTCCTCGATACCACGGACCGGGGTTTCCTGTCACACCAACATTTTCTTTCTTTGTTACATGCAACGGTGTTTCTCGTTGGTTTTTTAAGGTGCAGCATGAAACCTGAAAGGGCAACTTAAGGCGGAGAATTTGGGGTAAGGGGGTCGGTTGGAGCAAGGCACGTTTTTACACAGCAGCTGTCTGTTCCCCTGTATTTACGAAAGGCTGGTCTGTGAGGTCAGGAGAGGAAAGCTGTGCCTGGTCATTTGTGGAAGCAGAGAGGAAGAGAAGGGGTGAGAAGGTCAAGTCCTGTGACAGATGGCTCCTCATGAGTTAAATGGGACTGGCTTGTTTGAAAGCAGGTTCCCTTTTTCCTGACATTAATCTCAGAGTGGCCAGGACTGTAGCTCTCGCCAGCTCAGGACACTTTTCAGAAAAATCCTCTGGTGGAGAGAGTCCGATGCTATCCTACTGTCTTTCCCGGTGTGAGTTCCATACTGGAATGCCTTGTCCACTTCAGTCAGGAGTCAGAGAAACTTTCTGCTGTTTTTTTCCAGACATAAATCATCACAATAAATGTAGTGCCTCCAACCGAGAACCACAGTCATAAAGGGGGAGAGAGTGGAGTGAAGACTGAGTTTGCTTGACCTAGTTAAAGGTGGTCTGTCTTCCTGGGGTTGTCAGGCTGGGAGGAAAAACAAGGGTCACCGCCTCTGTGGCCGAATGAACTGAGCTGCTCCAATTTTACAGCCCTGCTTCTGGTTGACCTGCCCTCCAGAGCGGGGCTGGGTGTCTCCTGATGAGGCCAGGACAGGAGGGGAGTTGGTGGCATTCTTTTAAAAGGCTCATAACACATAAAGAGTGACAGGAGTTTTTGTTCATTCAGAAAGCGTTTGTGAAGAATGCACGTCAGGGGAACAAGGAGGGTTGGTCAGGCAGAGGTCAGGTAGAAAGGGAGAGACTTCTGTGGGGAGACACCAGGAGGCGAACGCAGGGAATGGGAGCTGAAGTCAGGTCTGCACCCCTGGGCGTGTCTGTAGAACAGTGAGATGGAAATTTGGGTTCTCAAGGGACAAAAGTGCACATGGCAGTGACTCCAGGATAAAAGGGAAGTGTGTGGGAAAGCAGAAAAGAAACCAGACTTCTGGGGGTGTCAGGCCGAGAAGGTCTGCACAGGCTTTGGAAGGACTAATTTAGGGTGTGTTTGTGTAGAAGAAATTAAGGTGATAGGCAGAAGGAGATGGTGTTGCTCACCACGGCTCTCTGCCCTGGCCCTGTGACTTACCTGCCTAAGTGCACCTCACTCTGCCTTCGTTTTTAGGACTCTTAATAACTGTCCAGAGGTTACCATAACTAGCAGTTACTTATCATCTTCTCTGTATCAATATCTTTGTATATATTAGCTTTAACACATAAGCAGTCCTGCATGGCATGTATTAGGATCTGTAGCTTATGACTGAGGAAACTGAGACCCAGCTAGAAAGTTGCTGAGATGGTGTAGAAGGCAACTCCCCTGATGTTAGGCCTCAAGGGGAGGGGGGCCTCACTTGAGGCCTTGGGTGGTGGGGACAGAAATGGCTGCCTTTGTGGATGGCCGTGGGCTACCAGCGGAACTCCTTGGGTGTGCACTTCCATGTTCTGGGATGGATTTGAAAAGTCCCAGGCTGTCCCGGTGTGACATCCTTGGCCAGGAGGGTCCCACCATCCCTTCTGCAGCCACAACAGGGCAAGGTTTTGAATCTGGCTTCCTGTCCAACAGGAGTTTGTAAAAAAGTATAAAGCTCTTTTTAAATGGACTCACTAAGTCCCATAAAGTTTGCGAGACTTGTCAGTGATGAGAAACACAAAAGAGAAAAAAACAGGTTCTATTTGCTCTGCACTCATCAATTTCCATTCCATTCCCAGGGTCATTAGCCTGCCACTGTAGTGCTCGAGGTACCAGGTACCATGTTTGGATTGTGTGATCAGTCCTCCACACCAGAGCTGATCAGATGAGAGGGCTGCCAAGCTCTGAAGCTGACTGAAAAAAGCAATCTGTGCCCTTTGGGAAACTGAGCAAAGATTGAATATATAGGGGAAACCAAGGCTAAAAAGTCAGGATTTGGAAGAATTGAAAAATGGAATCCATTCTAGATAATGAGAACAGCATGATAAAATTCACAAAGGTGATGGTCTCTCCATCATCTCTGGGGGACAATCACTTGGCCACTTTGCCCAGAGTGGGAGATTGGTGCAGGGGAGGAGTAGGAGATGGGGAGGAGGGTGTGACCCACATTGGACGGTTGGGGCAGACCCTCAGATGCCAGGTGCCAGGTGCCATAGTCTATTTGGTCCATAGATTATGGGAAGCTATTGAAAATTAAGTATGGGGAAGGAGGCAGGAAGTATATTTTCAGAATATCAACCTCACAGCAATGTGCAGAATGGATTGAAGAACATGAATCTGGTAACTAATTAATGTCTGACAATAATCAACCATCATAATCACAGTTTGGGCTGCCTCTTAAGTGAACACAAAGATGATCATTATATGAATAACTTGTGTCTCTGCAGCCTCCTCTCTTCTCAAACTGATTGCTGGTTTCTATGTACTCGCCACATATTATTTAGCACTTCTATTCTAGCAGTGTGCTTGTCCCTCTGTTTAGCACTGACAGCCTCTGCTTCGTATAGTTATTTGTATGTCTGTCTCCACCACTCTAGCTCCTCCCTGAGGAATCCAAATCTTCAGTTTGAGTCTGTTTCCTAGAGCATGCCTGGACTAAGATTACTGGAGCCAAGGAGATCTCTATCAAAGAAATAGCAACCCTGCCTCCTAGTTCCTGAACTTGGCTTCCAGGGTGGAATCTATTATTAAATAAATAAGGTGTTACCCAAATCAAACAACTTTTAATGACCCAGAAAAAATAATTCAATTCACACACACACAAAAGTAAAGAGAAGACCAGACGTCTCAGCAGCATGGCTCACAGTGAAGTCCGAGCGTGCTGGTAACAATGTGATTTCACAGTTAATTTTGCAAGACACCCATGCAGTTTCCTGGAGAAGGTGGACGCTTGCTCTGCAGACTTTGTTTACAAATGCTCATGGATGAGAAAGAAAGCTAGGGGTCATTTGTATGAATTGAACCTTTCCAGGTGCCAGACAGTGGGCTAGGCCCTGAGGCTGCAAAGACCAGGAGGACGTCTCTCAGCCCTTGGGGTGAGGGAAGGGGAGATGTGCCAGCTAACCCCGTGTGACAAATCTAGGGTTCTGCAGAGGCCAGCTCACAGGAGATTTTAGGAAAGAACCGTCAGTTCTGCCATCGGTGGAGTGCCAGGTCCTGGAAGCCTTCCTCGGGGAGATCAGTTCTGAACTAGGCCTTTGAGCATGAGAAAGTTGGATGGGATGGAATGGGGTGAGGAGAGGAGTATTTTAGGCAGGGGACGTTGAAGGAACAAAGACAGAGGGGCTCAGGGTTTTTTTTTAAGCAAAGCTGCTGTAGGCATTTTGGCCAGGACTGGTATAGGACACTGCCCAGTCCCCCGTTAAACTGCACATAGTTCGCATCCCTTCTCTACCTAGCACTCAGGAGTGACAACCAGTGCCTTCCAAACATTTCCAAAGGCCCAAAGGGGAGGAGAGTGTGTGTGAGGCTGTGTGTGGGGTTCAACGCCACCTTTCATGAAAACCACTGAAGGGAATGCTTGAGACCTGAGAGAGTGGGGTGCCATTCTGTACAAAAGCCCTTGTTTGAAGAAGGTTGGCCCTCTTCCCTGGAGTGTGGGGAGCCAGTGCAAATTCTGGACAAGGGAACAATCTGCTCAGAGGGATCCATGTTTATAAAGGTCACTCTGACCTCAGGGTGATCGGTAGATTGGAACAGGCAGAGGCTAAGTCCAAAGTAGATTCTTTCCCTCCCTCCCTCCCTCTCTCTCTTCCTCCCCTCCTCCCTTCCTTAATTTTTTCTCCTTTCATTCTTCCTAGGGGTCTGTTCTTACCTACACACAATTAGTAAGTTAATTGTCCTCTGCTTTTCCTTGGCCATTCACTTGGGAATCTCAAAAAATGGAGCCTCTTCCCCATGAACTGCCCTGCTTCCTGGAAAACCACTTTTCTGAAGCGGTTGTAATTGATCTCAGCTGCCACATGCAGGTCTTGTGCTTTGTGTAATCTTTAGCTTATGGGGCAGGAATAATTGCACCTATCATATGAATAAAGGAACAGAGGCTTAGGAATCCGAATCTAAATCCTAGGTGTTTAACCACTCTGCTATAGTGACTGTGGAGTTTTGCTGGCATTTTACTATTAATTTTTTAAAAATCAGCAGTGTGGTACCCAAGGAAATATCTCTGAAAGTTGGGGACTGGTTCCTTTGCCTTGCTTTTCCATCAGCTTCTCGGGATACTGAAACCACTCCTGTAAGCCTCAACAGGCCACCATGCTTTAGTTAGAGGCTTTGCTTGATATAAGAGCCCTCCGGCCTTCAATTTCCCCTTTGGGGAAAAATTATTTTACTGAAAATCACACACTGCCCCCCACTCTCCCCCGATCTTTAGCCAAGATGTTCTCATTTTCTTGGAGCCAGAGTAAGCTGGCAGGGTGCTAGAGTCAACACCGGCTGGGACCCGTGTGCGCT